>JAEQBA010001776.1:35000-53310 GCA_019434445.1 Phalangium opilio
ACCAAAACAGAAAAAGGCGCCCGAAAACGTGGCTCTTAACACAAAAATAGGCTTAGTTAAAAAGGCAAAGTTGTCACTTGTGTACAGGGCCGAAAATAAGCACAGGAACATTTATAGGCAGGGCCAGAAATAAGCACAGTACACTGGACATTGTTCAATAAAATTTTAAAATGTCCCATAATATTTTTAAAAATTAAGGGGGGTCACTGTACATTTTGACCAATAAATTTTCCAAAATATTGATAGCTTGACAATGAAAACGCGACACTATTTTTGCACAATCTAGTGGACAATTTCCCGACCTATATAGTAATTGTATAGATAGTTTACAGGCTAGGAGGATACATACCTTTTGCAAAAGGAGGCATGGCTTTAGACTCACCTAGTGAGTCAGCCCTTCTTGAGTAACACGTGAAGCCTGGCCTCCCTGTGTAAATGGTATGGATCCTCCTACGATGTAAACTATGTATTGTTGGTTACAGGTTTTCTTTTTTTTTTGTATGTATACACCCTTCAGAAACAGGGCGGCTCCTTTATGTAGCTCAGCATTTACATAAATATTTAAATTTTTATTATTATTATTATTTCTCTCTTTATTTTACACTGTCAGTGCATAGCCCACTCGAACACGCGCTCCACGACGGTGGAGTGCGTGATCGAGTGGGCTATAGTCAAGGTGCCAACTTTCAAATTTAAAGAAACGAAAGTGAGTTCTATGCCAAAATTTATTAAGAATTATTTTGTTTTTAATTTGTTTTTAAACTAAGTCATATATTTAACAACTTAAAGGTTTATTTATATGAACTAGTTTGAAAATTGATAGGGAGCACTTTTTGTGGTTAAATTGTGATTTTTTTTAATTCCTTGTTAACCGACCAAGGCTTAGAAAAAATGGATAGTTGGAAAATTACCAGCAACGTGTACGTTACCAACAATGGTGTTCGAGGTGGTCGCGGAGGTCGCGGCGGTCGAGGCGGTCGCGGCGGTCGTGGTGGTCGAGGCGGTCGTAATAAACGTGGGGGGAGGCGTCCGCGAGTGTGCTACGCATGCAAAAAGGAAGGGCACTTCATAAAAGATTGCCCTGCCCAAAAAGGTACGGGATCCTTTTTTTAGAAGGTGTTAGCATGGATAAAGAATGCGCGTGCGGAAATTTGTTTTCACGCTATAGGATCGGCAACTCCCTATCTCGAGCGACAGCTTATTCTGTAATATAAAAAAGACTTGGTTTGCCCAAGCCTTAAAAACAAAACGATAAGAGTTTTTTAATTTTAAAGACAATCCGTATTTTACTACTCTTTAGAATTTAATTCAATCACCTGATTTTACTGCTAATGGATTAGTTTCCTATAAATTAATTGAAATAAAAAATTACTTATCTCAGATTTTTCATGAACAATTTCATTTTCCTTAAACATTTTATCATGAATTTTTTTCTTTTCAATGGAGAACGTACTTTAATTTTCAAATAATACTCTCATTAATAATGTATTATATGCGGTCTTTTCGAATACAAAAGGGGGCTGTTATCACCTTTCTTGTATTTGATAAAGGGGTTCGTTTCTTCTTTAAGCAGAGTCACAATTATTGAACTGTGTATATCAGTACTTGTGGGGAAGATTTTAGAAGTGTTGGTTGAGTTGCTATTTAGTTGACAACATTATGAAAACTTGATGTGTTTAAAACCTTTTGAAAGGAAAATTCTCGGAAATTAAAAAAGAAAGAGTCAACTTGATTAAATTTACACGATATCCCTCAAAATTATAAATGCATGATAAAATGATTCAGGAAAATGGAATTGTTGTTGAAAAATCTGAGATAAGTAATTTTTTATTTCAATTAATTTATAGGAAACTAATCCATTAGCAGTAAAATCAGGTGATTGAATTAAATTCAAAAGAGTAGTAAAATACGGATTGTCTTTAAAATTAAATAGAAAAAAATATCCGCGCTTCAGACAACTGGAAAAACTCTTATCGTTTTGTTTTTAAGGCTTGGGCAAACCAAGTCTTTTTTATATAATATCTGTTCCTTCAGCCTTAATTTGTATTAATCTATTATAAAAATAATAATAGGCTTGTCAAACTTCTAATGAAGTTGTGTTGTTCGATGTTCCTGCTCCTCAATCGGGTTCTACCAGGTTGAGTGAGGTTAATAGGAGGCGCAAGGCCAACCGCCGAAGAAAACAATCCCAAAAAGATGGCCAGAACTCTGCACTGGGTGCAGGAGATACGGGCCGAGATGGGACTCCTGTACCTTCGGGTGCTGGGAGTAACGTCTTGGGTACGGACTCTACGCCTGGTGCAAGAGAAGCTACCATCCTTTCTGGAAAGAGAGCTAGGGCTGAGGACCCTGATCCCTCGCCTAGCTTACAAGCTGCGGCGTCAAAGAAGACCAAGTCTTACTGCGACGTCGCTAGTATTGTCAAGATGGCCATTGTTAAAGATGGCTATCCGACCAATGCGGTCACGGAGGAGGACATTGTTCCCATCCAGGCCGCTATACTTGACGCACTGGACGCTGAGCTTTCTTCGGGAAGCTCGCTGCCGCGTCCTCTCAATTTCCACATCATGGCTGGGGCCATGATCTATTCTTGTGGGGATTCTGCGACCGGCGATTGGCTCGTGAAGGTGCTACACCATAATGAGCGTGCCATAGGGGGAACACGGCTTTCAGTTATGAAGGCCAGTGAACTCCCGAAGCCGTTCAAGGTGTCCTTCCGGACCAAGGACCGTCGCACCACTGATCCGGCGGCTCTTCTCCGGCGATTGAAGGCCTACAACGGTAGGTTTCTGACCGACTGTTGGCGGTGCCTGAAGTCGTTCGATGAGAAGAGCACCAGACGCTGGATCTTCTTAATTGATGGCTCCTCCATGGAGGCCATCAAGGAGGCCGGCTTCGAGGGTCTTACTGGCGTGGATGTCGGGACTTTTAAAGTCCTGAATGCGCCTAAGGACCCTCTCCAGAATGCCCTTGAGGCTTCGGATGAAGAAGGCAACACTGCTGCCAGCGTGAGTGGGGAGCTGGCAGCAAATATTGCTGGCATTAATTTAGAGCCATCCCTTCCAGATAGCTCAGACATAGACCTCGGGACAGAGTCCGACTTTTTGAAGGACTCTGATACCGAGAGGACCCACGCTCCTGTCACTAGGATCAAAAGCGGATTATGCTTCACACATAAAGTACGTAAGTCCCATTTTTCCATAGCTTTGGCCATGGATTTCATGATATTCCCGAAGTAAAAACTAAGCAGACGAACAAAAAAGCTTTTAACCAATCATGAGCCCCCTAATCATAGATAACCTCTTTAATGCCAGACCAATCGGCGACGGCTATTACTATTTTCTTGAATGGGAACTCGACTCGACCTCGCCGTCGACATAACCGGGAAGCCCGGAAGGCGAATTTCGGTAGTGGTTATAAAATATTTAACGTTTCAAAGCTAAAGTTTCGAAATTTTTCGAGACATTTAATAAGTCTTCAACTAAATATTATAAGATTTTCATTAAATTTCAACAGAAAAATAGATCTGCGAATAAAATTAGACACGAAAACTACACTAAGCCTTGGCTAGATATCAGCGGCTGAGGCCGAGCGGCGCATCTCGAGCCGCCGACGGCCGGGCTTGCCGTAACGGCGAGAACAGAAAAATACCTCGTTAAAAAACAGATACACGGCGTCTTAAATAGTCCAAGCAAAAGCTACCCAGATTTATAAGATTTTCTTTAAATTTCAACTGAAAAATAGCTCTGCAAATAAAATTAAACACGAAAACTACACTAAGCCTTGGCTAGATATCAGCGGCTGAGGCCGAGCGGCGCATCTCGAGCCGCCGGCGGCCGGACTTGCCGTAACGGCGAGAACAGAAAAATACCTCGTTAAAAAACAGATACACGGCGTCTTAAATAGTCCAAGCAAAAGCTACCCAGATTAAAAGATTTTCGTGCTTTACTCCCAAATAATCTTTCGTATTGGGAATAGTTTTAACTAAAGATTATTTCAGACACTCTACTCAATATTTATACTAGTTCCCTAATTTCAACAGAAAAATAGCTATGCGAATAATAATAGACTCTAAAACTACACTAGGCCTTGTCTAGGTAACAGCGGTATGGTGCCGGTATCCCGATTCCCGAGCCGCCGGCGGCTGAGCTCGCCGTAACCGCGAGAACAGAAAACATTCATCGTAAAAAACAGATGCATGGCGTCTTAAATAGTCCAAGCAAAAGCTACCCAGATTGATAACATTTTAACGCCTTACTCCCAAATAATCTTTGGTATTGTGAATAGTTTTATCTAAAGAATATTTTAGACACCCTACTCAGTCTTTATAGTAGTTCCCCAATTTATGTACCTGGTAAATCGGTTCTTAAGGCGGAAGGATCGGATGGATCCGAAAGAGCCGCGTTACTGAACTATTTCCCTCCGCGTAAGGGGAGGTTCTTTCCTAGGAGCTTAGAGAATATCGTGTAGCTCCCCCAGGCACATGTTACGTACTTCATGTGTAAAGCCTAATCGGCTTCTGCTAGGATGGAGTTAGGGGCCGAGGGTGCTGCTGGTGGAGGCGTGGGAGATACCGGTCTTGGATCGGGACTCCGCGCTACCGCCAAGCAGTAGCCGGGGCAGCCTCTCTTCCTGCGATATGAGCATCAAGGTGATCCAGATCAACCTGCATCACTGCAAAGCAGCCTCGGCAGTTTTATGCCGGAGGTTTGCCTTAGAGGGCCTGGATGTGGCCCTCATTCAGGAACCTTGGATTCATAATGGTAAAATCCTTGGTTTAAAGAATGCAGGTAATATCTCTTATGACTTTACCTCACCCAACCCCAGGGCGTGTGTTCTGACCAGGAAGGGTCTTGATATCCTTCCGCTTCCGAACTACCTCACTAGGGATACTGCTGTGATTAAGGTAATGCCCTCCTCTTTTGGAGAGGCAACTGGCCTTACCATGGCGTCCGCTTACTTTCCCCATGATGCCACGGGTTCCCCTCCACCACAGGAGGTTGTCGCTCTTGTCGACCGCTGTGAGAGGCAGGGGGACAGGCTCATTTTGGGCTGTGATGCCAATGCCCACCATGTCACGTGGGGCAGCAGTGACTGCAACAGACGTGGTGATGAACTGCTTGAATATCTGGTCGGTACGAACCTGCATATTCTCAACAGGCACAATGAGCCAACCTTCGTTACTTCTAACAGAAAGGAGGTCATTGATGTCACCCTGGCCACAGACAATATCAGTCTGTCGGTTTCCAACTGGCATGTGTCTAATGAACCGTCTCTTTCGGACCATAGGCACATCTGCTTCTCGGTTGCGGTCAAGTCAACTTCGGTTAAGACGGAACTGCGTAACCCCCGTCGGACCGACTGGTCCGGCTACAGGGAGGAACTTCGCCTCCTTCTCAGAGGTAATGCTCCAAAGCTTTCCTCGGTGCTGGAATTTGATTCGGCAGTTGATCTCATGCAACATGCCATTATCGATTCCTACCACCACAACTGTCCAGCGAAGCTTGCCAGCCGGCCAAGGCTCGTTCCTTGGTGGAATACGGAACTTGGCAAGCTTCGCAAGCTCACTCGGAAACTCTTTAATAGGGCTAAGAGGACTGGGGACTGGACTATTTATAGACAGACCCTCAATAAGTATAATAAAGCCATCCGGGAGGCCAAGAGGAACTCCTGGAGGGACTTTTGCGGTAGCATCTCTGATGCCCCCGCTACTGCCAAAATCATGAAGATCCTGGCTCATGATAACACTCACCAGCTCAGCACCATCAAGGTGGCAGATGGTGAGTTTACCAAGTCAGGGACTGATACCCTTAAGCATATGCTTAAGGTACACTTCCCGGACTCCAAGGCCTTTGACCTCACAGGCACCGGCGCTCCCCCCGTGCACTTTCGGAGAGCGCACAGGGCGGACTGGGGCATCTAGACTTCAGTGGGCTGTAAACTCGTTTCAGCCCTACAAGTCCCCTGGCCCAGATGGCGTCTTTCCCGCCCTCCTCCAGGAAGGCATAGACGCCATTGGCCCTTATCTGTGCAGGATATTTAGAGCCTGCATTGCTCTGGCGCATATTCCAGATGTCTGGAAGCGCTCGAAGGTTATCTTTATTCCCAAACCTGGGAAGACGAGCTATCTTGAGGCTAAGGCATTCAGACCTATCTGTCTTACCTCTTTCTTCCTAAAGACTTTAGAGAAATTGGTGGACAGGTTTCTGCGGGATGGTGTTCTTTCCCACACACCCCTGTCCACTTTTCAGTTTGCCTATCAGAAAGGCAAGTCCACAGAGACGGCGCTTCATGGCATTTTGAACTGCCTTGACAGGGCCATCGAGTTCAAGGAGATGTCTTTGGCCATCTTCCTTGATATTGAGGGTGCCTTTGATAGGGTCTCTAGTGAAGTCATCCTTCGCGCTGCGGAGCGGTTTGGTATTGACGACACTTTGTGTCGTTGGATAAAATCCATGCTCACGTATCGCAGGGTGACGGCGTCTCTTCTCGGGGAAACCTTGGAGATCTCCACCGACCGTGGCTGTCCTCAGGGAGGGGTTCTTTCCCCTCTTCTTTGGTGCCTGGTGGTGGATGAGCTGCTGGGTCGACTCGGGGAGAGGGGATGTCACTGTTTTGGCTATGCGGATGACATCGCAGTGATTGTTACAGGGAGGTTCCCTACAACTATCGCTGCACTGATGAAATCTGTCTTGCATGATGTTGAGGATTGGTGTAGGGGTGTTAACCTAACCGTCAATCCCAACAAGACTGTCCTTATACCGTTTACTCGGAAAAAGACTAATGACCTATTCAACGATACTTCCTTCTTTGGACAGGTTTTAAAGAAGTCCTCCGAGGTCAAATACCTTGGCGTGACTTTCGATGCCAAGCTTACTTGGAAGTCCCACCTTGATCTGAGTATCAAGAAGGCCAAAATTTTATTTTGGCGTTTAAGAAGTTCAGTCAGCAAGTCCTGGGGCTTAAGCCCTAGCGCTGTAAACTGGATTTATACCAGGATCATCAGGCCAGTGGTCTCCTATGGAGCTCTTGTCTGGTGGCCCAGGGTTCGCCTTAAAACAGCCCAAGATGAACTACGCAAGCTTCAAAGGCTGGCGTGCATCGGTATCACGGGGTCCATGAGAACAGCCCCCACAGCTTCTCTGGAAATCCTTCTCAATATGCTTCCTCTTCACCTTTTTATTGAGGAGGAAGCTATTATGGGAGCCTGTAGGTTCAACAACCTCGGCTGGTGGAAGCCCAAGCATTGGGATTTCAGTCACACCAAGCTTTTTAGTGAGTACAGCAGTACTGAGCCATCACTTGTGATGGTCTCAGATAAATCTGTTATATCATACCACTTCGACAAGCCCTTCAGCGTGCACTTTCCCAGTCGCGCTGATTGGGAGACAACCCCAGTCCTCGGGACTGGAGGGGAGTCCGTCTGGTTCACGGACGGCTCTAAGACGGACTCTGGAGTTGGTGCCGGGGTCTACTGCCTGACCAAGAAGTTTGGTTTTTACGAGAGCCTTGGCAACTATGCCAGCGTTTTCCAGGCGGAAATCATGGCCATTTGTTTATGCGCGGATTTCTGCAACAAGAAAAACTATCGCGGACGGACGATTCAGATCTATTCGGATAGTCAGGCCGCCCTCAAGGCGCTGAATCAGTGCCTTGTCGATTCCAGACTGGTGCTCAGCTGTCTGGATCTGCTGGGCTCTTTGGCTGCCCGCAACAAGGTTCAATTGCTGTGGGTGCCAGGGCACTGCGGATACCTGGGCAATGAGAGGGCTGATATGTATGCCAAAAGGGGGGCTGAGGCGAAGTTCTTCGGACCAGAGCCTGCGGTTCCCATCCCCCATGGCATCATTCGCCATAGGATTCACTGCCGGATGTCTGCACTTCAACTGCAGCTCTGGCTTGACATGGATGGACAGAGACAGGCCAAGGAGTTTGTCCCGGGTCCTTCTATCACTAGGGCAAAGGAACTGCTTGCCCTCACCAAAAACAAAATTAGGCTGGTCACCAGTCTCCTCACTGGACACTGCCGGCTGAATAGACACCTGCACTTATTGGGCATCGTTGATGACCCACTCTGTAGGTTCTGCCGGGAGGTAGAGGAAACCTCCTCCCATATCCTCTGTAGCTGCGACTACCTCGCGGCCATGAGGTTCGAGCATTTCGACATGCATACTATGGAACCTCACCAGTTCTCTACTGTCTCGGCCAATCGGATTCTCCGATTCATCGAGGCGACAGGACTCTTCGTAGTCTAACAAGCTCGGGGCGCACAATATACCCTTGGTATCGGTGCTCGGCGCGGCGACGCGCCACCCCCTTCAACAATAACAATAGTGTGACCAATGACCATGGATAAAGAATGCGCGTGAGAAAATTTGTTTTCACGCTATAGGATAGGCAACTCCATATCTCGAACGACAGCTTCTGTTACAACACCGGTTGTCAGGACTCGTAAAGCTAGGTCTCTATGTAACCTAGCTTTGTGCGTGCTGACAAGAGACGAGGAAAATAGGGATCTTCAGGATTTGAAAAATTCACGAATTTTTTAACTCCAGTGTACGGACCTCTAGGCCCAAGGCAATTTCACACGTATTTCAAACTAAGGCCTAGAGGTCCGTGCACTCAGCTAAGAAATTCCAGCATATTTTAAATCCTGACGATACTGAAGTTTTTCGTCTCTTGACAGCATGTACAAAGCTACGTTACATAGAGACCTAGTTTTGAGCGTGCTGATAACCGATGCTGTAACTGTCGTCCGAGGCATGGAGTTAATTATTTGCTCTATATGTTTTGTTTAAGTATTATAACAAGTTAGAGTTAGTTAGTAGTTACTTGTAAACACCCGGCCTTTTTCTATCCAAAACTTAGTCCCTAAACTATATTTAGTTTTCACAAATGGAGGATTCACACCATTTACGCCAGGAGGCCTGGCTACTTGGAAGACAAAATCCCTTTTCGCCTTTTTCCTCCAGCTCGTGGCCTTCTGTTGTAAATGGTATGAATCCTCCACGTGTGTAATAATTGTTAAACCAAATGAATGGCTTAGCAAAACAAGCAGATAGTCTAAATTCATTAAAGATAGTTAATAGCCTATTTATATTATTGGAAAAGAAAAAAAGGAGGAGAAAATGCCTGAGGGCATGGAAGTGGGTGAGGGGGCGGAACCAAAGCCCCCCCAAGATGTCGTCATCGACGATAAGGATGCCCCAGTGGCAGATTAATTTTTATTTTGTAAGTAAGATAAAAATTAAAGTTATTTCAAAAATGTGATGACTTATATTAAACCGGGGCACAGGAAAAATCTTAACAGTTTTTAATGCGTTAGACATGAATATCATATAACATGGTAAAATTTAGGAGCAAATATAATAATAAATAATTAAGCATAAGGAACTATCATTGGCGCCCTATACTTAATGAGCATAGTATACATAGTTTACACGCAAGGAGGATTCATACCATTTGCATAAGGAGACCAGCCAACTTATAGAGTGTAAAATAACAGACGATTTTACACTCTAAGTGTCTTGGTCTCCTTGTGTTAATGGTAGAAATCCTCCATGCTTGTAAGCTATGTATTGCTCCAGAATAGACAAAAGTTTGGCTAGGGCTATGAGTTAATTCTCAAAGTTTCCAAGTTAATTTGGTGGGTTTTGTTATCATGCTAATGAAGAGACCTTTTGCTTGAAACGCGCGAAAATTCAAATTAAAAGTAGCCTTATAATGTATTTGTTACTTGCTTTTCTGCCCCTATTGTATAGTTAAATTAATTTCCTGTGTTCCAATAACATTCTTATAAGAGTATAATTTTGTCATCTTGTTTCATATAGCATCATCACAATTTTTTTTTCGTTTTTTTTTTAAGTAAATTTTCTTTTTCTTTTTATGTAAATAACATAAATATTTTATTTGTAAAAATCATTATTTTCTTTTTTAAAAATCATAATTTCATTTCCTAAAAATAATAAATATTTTGTTTTTAAAAATCATACTTTCATTTTGTAAAAATCATTTATTTCATTCCCTAAAAATAATAAATATTTCATTTTTAAAAATCATACTTTCATTTTGTAAAAATCATTTATTTCATTCCCTGAAAATAATAAATAATACATTTTGCGAAAATCATTAAAATCCATAAATCACTTTTTATTTGTCATTTAAATCTTGTCTATCTGCATTCCAATTTTTAATTCATACAAAGGGGGGGGGGGCTAGCAATCACTAAGCAATTTTATTTACTAATTCCACATTAATTAATCATAATCATGATGTTCTTAAATGTAATATGTTTCTAATTATTAATTAAAATGCAAACCCACACTATCTTTCACATTCAACACCTAAATTTGAGTAGAAATGTCATATTTGTGATATCGTTAAGTATGCTTAATAACGTTTTGTGCTGTGACGGGACTAGGAAAGCCATCATGAACGTCATACCTAATTTCCAAGATTTAATGTGTTTTAGTACTGTTAATATTCTATTTAAAATAAAATTAATTTATTTGCTTCGATCCCGGGTGGTGGCACTGAGTTCATCAAACTTGCAACAAACCCTTGTGAGTAGAACTCTACGGCTGATGAAGTCAGCTGACTTAATGTTTATTACTTCTATGCGACTTAGCTGTGGTACATATTTGACATAAACCAAAATTAATACCATTTAATTAAGCAAAATAGTGTTTTAAGCGTCTTTAAAAAAAAACGGAACCTCAAACAAACAATGCTATGTTTGTATATCAAAAAGTTGGAAAGCATGTTAGAAGTCCAATAAACCGCAATGGTTTTCCCCTTAAAAGTTAATACAGCCCTTTGAATTTAAATAATTCGAAATGAGATCAATTAAATATATGTGTCTTTGATAATTAGCTCTGATAATTTCGGACACCGTAAGTTTGGAACAATTTTTGGTAAGGTCAGGTAACGTACATTTGTGTCAAAGAAACATTTTTCCCAATAATTTCAAACATTTTGGGTTCTTTCAGAAGGCTTAGTAGCAGAACCACTTAACAGTGTTTTACATATTTAACGTAATGCAAAATTAATATCATTTAATTAAACATCGTGTTATAAACGACTTTAAAAAAACTCAGCCTCAAATTACAAGAGCTACGTTGGTTTGTTGAAATTAAAAACAATGTTTTGAGATCCAATGAATAGAAATGGTTTTTACCTTTAATGCAGAATTTGAATTTAAATAATGCAAATGTAAAATGTTATCAAATGGAAGAATCTATACAGTTCTGTTTGTCATAATTTTCCTTGAAAAGTTATCGGCTACGTTTAGTCAGCGACTCGGAGGTTTCATCATTAAGGTGAAAAATCTACCTCTACATCTTAATAATGTATCCCAGCTGTCACAGATAACAATGTAGTAATTGATTGATCTCCCAGTAAGATTAATAATTAATTTGTTTATAATTATAATTTATTTGCACCTACCGACAGTATTCTAATGGCACCCCATGTTATTTCCCCATAGAGCTTAATACAGTCGAAGGCAGAGGGCTGCCATTACCCTATAACATCAACGACAACATAACGCTATTTTGACCGAGGCTTAGCAAAAATTGCTAAATATATTAAAATATTCTAATGATTTTAAAGATTAAAATAATTGTAGTAAATTTCAATCACGTTTTTGTTACGAAAATAATAAAAATCAGACCTAATTAGCCTCCATTTTAATTCCAATTAAAAACATTTTGGTTTTAACCGGGTGTGCCTCGAACGCCATGTTTTTCTTCCTTAAGTCCCTCTAACGGGAACGGCGTTAATCACGAGTTCACGACAAAAACGCTGTAAGTCCCACATAATAAAATACATTAAAGTCGGTATGAAGTCTTATCTAAGAGAGCTATCGCTCTCCTAGAATTAGGCGTAAATTGCGTGTCTCTAACAGTGAAAAAGCGCCGTAACTCCAATACCCAAAACGACGTAAATCAGGGCATGTAATTAAAATTATGAGAAATTTTTCTTAATGAAAAAAATAGGCGCCAATTATGATAATGGGGCTTTCATTTAAGACCGTTTTCAAATCTATCAAATGTATAGTTATTTTTGTAAGGGTATGGACAAAATGGGTAAGTTTGGAAAATTTCCCATGTTATTTCTATGGAGATTTTCCAGTTTTTCGTCAAAATCTGTGATTAATTTTATGGAAATGAAAACCACCCTTAGCAACTTTCTCCTTTAAAGAATTAACTATTAGATGGATCTCTTTGAAATTTTAACCACAAAATTAGGGTCCGAATTTTAGTTCACTGTCAAAATTTCAAAGCAGCAAACACAATACGAAAAAAGTTACGGCCAATCAAAAAACCATCCTTATACATTAGAGGCAGTATGAAGTCTTCTCTAAGAGAGCGACCGCTCTCCTAGAATAATTGGAAAAATATAGATTCATAGATTTGCTTAATTGGAAAAATATACATTCATAGAATTCCTTAATTGGAAAAATACAGATTCATAGAATTCCATAATATAAAATAAATTTGATGGAATTTGATCGGCATTTTATATTTCTGTGCTGGATTTGCCAGATGAAATAAGTAATTTAAATTACCTCAGATACATGGAAATGTTCCCAGACTTAGATTTGCATTTTCGCTATTATTTTAAAAGCGCAAAAAATGGTCTGCTATTTAAAATAAGTTAATATTAAATTTCAGATTAAATATTTAATAACTGAGACAAATTGTATTAAAGAGATTGTAAAAGCGATCGGCGGTTCGTTGATTTTTTTTTTTTTTTGCAAAAGGCACCCCCCTCCTCACAATCACAGACGTCAGCAGTTGGTGTAAAACGCGTCAAATATGAATTATTTCGTGGTTGTAAAGCGGTTGCTCACATCCAGTTAATTTCTCTTGTGATTGACGAAAAATTTACAGAACCTTTAAAGAAAAAAAGACCGAGCGTTAGCAAATCTGCCAATAATCAAAAAGGTCAACATCTTCCTGTGATCTAACCATTAAGCTTAAGGATGCAAGATGGAAATTTAGCGCCCAAAACGCAGCAGAACTTTGCAAATACCGTGATATATTAACAATTTGTTTATGAACATAATTTTACCATGTCAATTCACCGGTAACAGGTAATTTTGTAAATCCGTGAGCAACAAGCCCCGTCTCTGTTCTGATAAAATTCCCTGGTTTCTAAAGTATAGTTCTTTTCTTGGAGGCACATAATGATATTAAAGTGCTAGTGCTAGCATACCTAAAGTAACAGTCTAAAACTATTCTTTCATAGTTATTGGTATATTTCAGATACGCCAGCCATTAATTAAAGAATGTTTTATTTGTGTAAAACTCATGGGAAAGTGTCATAGATAATGGGGTCTACAACATTTAGTTACGGAGATATGGCCGCCCAACATTGGCTCCTAAAAATGGATATTTTCACGCATGTAAAGTAATTATCTCCGTAACTAAATGTTGTAGAGCCCATTTTTGACACTTTCAACTCAGATTGAATCAAAGAACTCGCCCCTTAAATTTATGTCATAGTTATCAAAAACAGCCATTTTAATAATTTCATACTTAAGCACGAATAAGTTTCATATATTTTATTGGTTTCATAATTTACATTTTGTTTTAAAAAAATCAAAAAATGTGTTAAACTATAACAAGTTTTAACAAAATCCTTACCCATTATCTTTATCGGTAACTTAGTCAATCACAGAAAAAGTATTTATAAATATTTTTACTTTCTCACTAGAGGGTGTGAACAATTTTTTATAAACTTGCTATGAAATGTCATGAAAGGAATCCTATGAAATTTATTAGTTTACTAATACTCCATCTTTAAATATTCTATTTTTGTGGTCGAAAACTCACACTCGCAGCCAAGTTTTTTCAAATCGTTAGAAAAACACCGCTTTGATTGCCTTCATGTCAGAAAATGGTTGACATATGGCTACATTTTAAATTTTGAATTTTTGGAAGAAACTTTAATATCTCAAACTTCTCCCATCCTTTTTTTTTCAGGTCTTCACGTTTCAGGGAGGTACGTCACTACCCACGAAGCTGTAGGGATGAAAAAACACTCGTGTCGTTGTAACTGTCATATTAGAGAGCTACTGAATTCACTCGAACTCGCACGCCACGTTAGGCTTAGCCACTACGCCCTCGGTGAAAGTTAAGAGCTTCGGTATTTATATCGAGCTAACTCTGATTTCAATTTAGAAACTGGTTTGCTTACAAATTTGGACGAAGTTTGTTGGATGCTGTTTTAATAGGCCAAAAAAACCGATATTTTACACAGTTAATCATTAGATGAACAGTCACTTTTCTACCTCCTTCCAAAATTACATTTTGTTTCTACCTTGTTGCGGAACAACTCCAGTAAACTTGGTTAGACTAATAGTGACATTTCTGCGGTATTATTTAAAAACTATGGTGTCACTCTTACAAGAATAATTTTAAATTTTGCAGACAAAATGATATAAGGCCTTTCAATTATATACGACAACTACAGCGGTTACACGTGTACAACTGTAAAATCACTGTGAAAACAACAAATCATAAGCTATTTGCGTGCAACGCGCTATAAATCCCCGACAACTATAATGGTTTCTGTTTTTTTTGGCCATAGAATTTTACCTTCGTGAAAAAAAATTAGGTAATTGTTCCTCCAACTGAAAAATCTTGGCTATACCACGCTATAGTTCTTAGTATACTTTATTTTAAAATGTGTATGACGTCTTGTGTTTTGGAAAGGAATGAACCTCTCAAGATTAACGTAGGTAACGGTAGTTACTTCAACTCTTAAACATATTTCAATGGTTCATACAATCATTAACCATTTCGGGACATTTCTTAAACAAACCTACCACCAGATGTTCCACCTTTCTCTTAAAATAACTAATTAAGTGTTAAGATGTTCCATATTTATCGCGATATACAGAATATATTTATAGTACAATTTATTTATTAATTTCAATAACAAGACTACGAAAGGATATATCAGAGGAGTGCAAGGAATTTGGGGAAAACGGAAAATTAATATTAAATCTCGGAGTAACTGGAAAATAAACTTAACCGTATGAAAATGGTCAAAAGTCACGAGACATCAGAGTTTCGCCGTAGTTGGCCGTTGAATCTGCGTAGCTATCTTAGGGTTATTCCCTCCCTAAAAATAGGTCTTGTGCTAATTTGCTGTTACCCGGTTACTGTTCATTTGTTTATTTATTAATGACGGCTGTTCGTGAAGCCAGCAGAGTGGCTTTTCTGTCGTCGGCTATTGTGTTTGAAGCCTGGACAGAGTTGGAAACTGGTAAGGTTTTAAAATGTTATATTTAAAGTTATGATATGGATTAAAGTAAGGTTAATTGTAGAAAAACGGTTACCACTGATTTCTACAGAGAACTCTTTTCCAGAATTAAGAGAGAATTATTTTTATCTTTATTATTAAGGCTCGTTTGGATTATTTTGGCAAGGGCGCAACATTTTATGTGGATTCTCTTCTATTTTTCTCTTTTTAACTTTATCATTGTCTGCTTTATTTCCTGGAAAATGCATAAAAGCCCTCTTTTCAGTAATGCATTGTACAACACAATTGTTTTCACCGCGTCAACCCTGAAGGTTAAACCAAGGAGTATAAATGTCAGAACTACTTTTAGTCGCGAGTTTGTAAGTCCATCAGTCACTAGTAGAGTAAATAGTTATTGGCGAAACTTTGCTTGATTACGACAATCTTTGCTTAACCTCAATCCACATGAAAGATTTGTCACGACGTCTAAAAACCACCGCAACCAATTCTGTCAAGATCGCAACAGGTATCCCGCCTGAGAAGAATTTTCATTCCATCACGACACTAACTTGATGGATGTCCTCAAGAATTAACCGCATTCCTTCAAGACCAATTATTCTTAAGGAGGAAATGAGTACTATCGCGACTATTAAATGATAAATCAATTCCCTTAATTTTTTGGTCTGTAAAAGTTGAAATACCGATGTGACATCAGTTGCGACAATATTTCCGGAATGTGAACCTATCAGTCGGAAGTTTTTATAATTGTGCAAGTAATAGTTTTAGAAACTGAGGATGTAGTCCTTAATTTAATTACCAATGCAATACACACCACATGCACTGCACTTCCGTCTTTTCCACATAGACACCATTCTCTCACATTGGCTTCTAACAACACCACAATCCACGGGTCTTTAATTCCAATTATTCTAAATAGACACCAAATGACTTGTACTCCATTATCATCGTTAGAGTTAAGATTTACGTAGCAATCGCCTAGGATTACAGGAATCGTGTAGCGTCCCAGTGGTAGGGCTTCCACCAAAGGTTCACGCAATTGAGCTTTACTTATCACTAAAAAGAGTGTTAATTCCGAGTCTCGTATCTTATAGCAAGTAACCTTAGTAGGGGTTTACGTACCTCCAAAATACTTCTACTTGCTCCATATTGGGCTAAAATTTACAAAATGTTTGGCAGGGATAAATCATTAAAACGAGCGCATGGGTTTCTCCAAATACTGGTCATTAGCTTGAATCACTCCAAATGGCCTCTACCTAACCTTTTGATAAGCACGTGGATGATGGAAAGATGATGAACAAATTAAAGGAATTTTAAAGTAACTCCACGAGCATCGATCCTTTGAAGTCCATAAAATTAATGTAAACTATATATTTTTGAACACCTCATTGTATTACAAATCACGAAAACTCTCCGAAGTTACGAAATGCAGGACGAGTAATGAATATCTTTGCTAGTTCGCATCTTCGATGGAAATAAGTTTAGGTAATTAGAGGGACGCCAAAGCTAGTATAGAACACGTAATGTAGATGTTCCTGCCATACAGAATTAATGGGAAGCCTTCATATGAGCAGTTCCCTTATGAGCGGTTCCCGAAATGGCAGTTTACCCATTACAGCAATTACCGATACAGCGGTTCCCGAAATGGCAGTATACCCATTACAGCAATTACCGATACAGCGGTTCCCGAAATGGCAGTTTACCCATTACAGCAATTACCGATACAGCGGTTCTCGTAAACGCAGCGTACCGTTACAGCAGTTCTCTAAAGAGCGGAAAAACAGATATGCGAAAAATGGGGAAGCCTTCATATGAGCAGTTCCCATATGAGCGGATTTCATAATAGCGGTCCTCATAACAACAGTTCCCTAAATCGCGGTTCCCGAAATGGCAGTTTACCCATTACAGCAATTACCGATACAGCGGTTCCCGTAAACGCAGCGTACCGTTACAGCAGTTCTCTAAATAGCGGAAAAACAGATATGCGAAAAACTATAGTTGTTTATTATGGTGTAAGCTGGCCCAGCTGGGTTATATGAACTCAAAAAGTTGATTATTTCAACTAAATAGTATGAGGTCAGGTTAGGTTTTTTTTCTCGTTTGGTTAGACTTAGGTTTGTAATATTTTGGAAATGGTGTAACAATGTTACGCCTTTTCCAAGAAATTACTGTTTACAATTATCTACTTCCGAAATAAAATAACCTTTCTCGAATTATAATATGCCTTTTCCAAAAAATTACTGTTTACAATTATCTACTTCCGAAATAAAATAACCTTTCTCGAATTATAATATGCCTTTTCCAAAAAAATTACTGTTTACAATTATCTACTTCCGAAATAAAAAAACCTTTCTCGAACTTCAATATGCGTTTTCCAAAAAATTATTGTTTACAATTATCTACCAAAAAAAATGTTTTATTAGGTCACATTCCTGATTAAATGATCACGGAAAAGGTAGTATTTGAAACCAACGAATATAACTGTATTGTTAAGAAATGCTCGAAACTCAAGACAAACACTGCTATTTCTCAAAATAGCAGCCGCTATTTCTCAAAATAGCAGCCGCTATTTCTAAAACAGCAGTTTTGAAAAACTCCGCTGTTTTTTTGGAATCGCGGTTGCTATTTCGAGAACTGCTCTACAGGGAACTGCTCATATGAGGTACACCCGAATTAATTACGTAAGGAGCCAGAAAAAGCTATAAAGGATAAATGACAAATGAAGTGTCTCTTATGACTCTCTCAATTCGGGTAGAGACGGTTGAGTTTTCATAACTTCGTAGATCAACAAGCAAATTTATAGTGTCACACACATGTAACTTAACAAACCGTTGAGAGGCAAAAATAAGCTATAAATATTCTATACATCCTAATATGGGTTCATCTTTCCTCTGTTCATGCTCCTTGATTGTTTTTACTAGGCCTAGTGCTAGTTTGTAAAGAATTCAAATATTCATTGGACGAATAGCAACCAAATGGAAATATTTTCATTGAACACGGGGGTTTTTGGTAGCGTGAAAACTTCCTAAAAGCCCCTTGT
>JAEQBA010001778.1:12369-28153 GCA_019434445.1 Phalangium opilio
CAGACGGTCTCTATCTTACATTAATTTCGGTTCAGAATTCGGCATTTCAGCAAAATAGTCAAAAACGTTCAGACTGTCTCCATTCTACTTCATTTTCAAAATTCACGGTTCAGAATTCTGCATTTCAGCAAAATAGTCAAAAACGTTCAGACGGTTGTCTATCTACATTAATTTCGGTTCGGAATTCGGCATTTCAGCAAAATAGTCAAATAAGTCCAGACGGTCTCCATTCTACTTCATTTTCAAAATTCACGGTTCAGAATTCAGCATTTCAGCAAAATAGTAAAAAAGGTTCAGACGGTCTCTATCTTATATTAATTTCGGTTCAGAATTCGGCATTTCAGCAAGATGGTCAAAAAAGTTCAGACGGTCTCTATCTTACATTAATTTCGGTTCAGAATTCGGCATTTCAGCATAATAGTCAAAAAGTTCAGACTGTCTCCATTCTACTTCATTTTCAAAATTCACGGTTACGAATTCAGCATTTCAGCAAAATAGTCAAAAAAGTTCAGACGGTCTCTATCTTATATTAATTTCGGTTCAGAATTCGGCATTTCAGCAAGATGGTCAAAAACGTTCAGACGGTCTCTATCTTGCATTAATTTCAAAGTTCACGGTTCAGAATTCAGCATTTTAACAAAATAGTCAAAAAGGTTAAGACGATCTCTTACTTTAATTTCAATTTTCACTGTTCAGAATTCGGCATATCAGCAAAATAGTCAAAAAGGTTCAGACTGTCTCCATTCTACTTCATTTTCAAAATTCACGGTTCAGAATTCAGCATTTCAGCAAAATAGTCAAAAAAGTTCAGACGGTCTCTATCTTACATTAATTTCGGTTCAGAATTCGGCATTTCAGCAAAATAGTCAAAAAAGTTCAGACTGTCTCCATTCTACTTCATTTTCAAAATTCACGGTTCAGAATTCAGCATTTCAGCAAAATAGTCAAAAACGTTCAGATGGTCTCTATCTTACATTAATTTCGGTTCGGAATTCGGCATTTCAGCAAAATAGTCAAATAAGTCCAGACGGTCTCCATTCTACTTCATTTTCAAAATTCACGGTTCAGAATTCAGCATTTCAGCGAAATAGTCAAAAACGTTCAGACGGTCTCCATTCTACTTCATTTTCAGAATTCACGGTTCAGAATTCAGCATTTCAGCAAAATAGTCAAAAAAGTTCAGACGGTCTCTATCTTACATTAATTTCAAAGTTCACGGTTCAGAATTCGGCATTTCAGCAAAATAGTCAGAAAGGTTCAGACGGTCTCCATTCTACTTCATTTTCAAAATTCACGGTTCAGAATTCAGCATTTCAGCGAAATAGTCAAAAACGTTCAGACGGTCTCCATTCTACTTCATTTTCAGAATTCACGGTTCAGAATTCAGCATTTCAGCAAAATAGTCAAAAAGGTTCAGACGGTCTCTATCTTACATTAATTTCGGTTCAGAATTCGGCATTTCAGCAAAATAGTCAAAAACGTTCAGACTGTCTCCATTCTACTTCATTTTCAAAATTCACGGTTCAGAATTCTGCATTTCAGCAAAATAGTCAAAAACGTTCAGACGGTGTCTATCTTACATTAATTTCGGTTCGGAATTCGGCATTTCAGCAAAATAGTCAAATAAGTCCAGACGGTCTCCATTCTACTTCATTTTCAAAATTCACGGTTCAGAATTCAGCATTTCAGCAAAATAGTAAAAAAGGTTCAGACGGTCTCTATCTTATATTAATTTCGGTTCAGAATTCGGCATTTCAGCAAGATGGTCAAAAAAGTTCAGACGGTCTCTATCTTACATTAATTTCGGTTCAGAATTCGGCATTTCAGCATAATAGTCAAAAAAGTTCAGACTGTCTCCATTCTACTTCATTTTCAAAATTCACGGTTCAGAATTCAGCATTTCAGCAAAATAGTCAAAAAAGTTCAGACGGTCTCTATCTTATATTAATTTCGGTTCAGAATTCGGCATTTCAGCAAGATGGTCAAAAACGTTCAGACGGTCTCTATCTTGCATTAATTTCAAAGTTCACGGTTCAGAATTCAGCATTTTAACAAAATAGTCAAAAAGGTTAAGACGATCTCTTACTTTAATTTCAATTTTCACTGTTCAGAATTCGGCATATCAGCAAAATAGTCAAAAAGGTTCAGACTGTCTCCATTCTACTTCATTTTCAAAATTCACGGTTCAGAATTCAGCATTTCAGCAAAATAGTCAAAAAAGTTCAGACGGTCTCTATCTTACATTAATTTCGGTTCAGAATTCGGCATTTCAGCAAAATAGTCAAAAAAAGTTCAGACTGTCTCCATTCTACTTCATTTTCAAAATTCACGGTTCAGAATTCAGCATTTCAGCAAAATAGTCAAAAACGTTCAGATGGTCTCTATCTTACATTAATTTCGGTTCGGAATTCGGCATTTCAGCAAAATAGTCAAATAAGTCCAGAGGGTATCCATTCTACTTCATTTTCAAAATTCACGGTTCAGAATTCAGCATTTCAGCACATAATGAAAAAGGTTCAGACGGTCTCTATCTTATATTAATTTCGGTTCAGAATTCGGCATTTCAGCAAAATAGTCAAAAAAGTTCAGACTGTCTCCATTCTACTTCATTTTCAAAATTCACGGTTCGGAATTCAGCATTTCAGCAAAATAGTCAAAAACGTTCAGACGGTCTCTATCTTACATTAATTTCGGTTCGGAATTCGGCTTTTCAGCAAAATTTTCAAATAAGTCCAGACGGTCTCCATTCTACTTCAGTTTCAAAATTCACGGTTCAGAATTCAGCATTTCAGCAAAATAGTAAAAAAAGTTCAGACGGTCTCTATCTTATATTAATTTCGGTTCAGAATTCGGCATTTCAGCAAGATGGTCAAAAAAGTTCAGACGGTCTCTATCTCACATTAATTTCAAAGTTCACGGTTCAGAATTCAGCATTTCAACAAAATAGTCAAAAAAGTTAAGACGATCTCTTACTTTAATTTCAATGTTCACTGTTCAGAATTCGGCATATCAGCAAAATAGTCAAAAAGGTTCAGACAGTTTACGGTTTGGTAGGATGGGAGAATTTTATAGTAGGAATTCTACTCTTTTCAGCAGTTCATACGTTCAGACATTCAGCAGATTAGTCTATCCCTTTAAGAGTGTCGCGTAACACCTTTAAGAGTGTCGCGTAACACCTTTAAGAGTGGGAGATTTTTTGGTAGGATAGTAGTTGAAATTCTAGTACTTTTCCTAGACTTATGAGCAAAACCGATGACGTAAAACACACTATAGTAGCTACAATTTGACCACTCATGAGGCATAATTCAAATATCGAGTATGGTTTTCCTATTTAATTAAATTTTGATTATCCGTCATTCCGCAGTACTATTAGCAATTAATGCTATATTCATAGCAGGGTTCCATCTTGTGAGAACTTCATCTCCAATAGGGAGGAAAGTTCTCACATGCAGAACTATACCTCTTTAGGCGAAGGTTGTTGCATATAAAGTCATTTTTCCGGGTTTATAAACTTCTGAAAAAGGCAGAAAGTTTTCAACCAGTACAAATGCATAGGGTATTAAATTAGTTTTTGGAGGCTATAATATTCAAGCAGTAGATATAGACGTTCTTGTTAAATTTAATCATCTCTTTTCACTTAGAGTTTTTCGAGCACCAGAAACGCGTTTAATCTAATTTGCACTACAGATTTTACAAAAAAAAATCCATTTAATACTCTAATTTTTCTCAAAATAATGATAAAACATGTCACAAAAGCAAGTGCCCTACTTTGGCTTCTCAAGCTGGCCCTACTGTGAGGCCAGTACCTAAGCTAGTCTCGTTTTTTAAGAGTATCGCTTAACACCTCTAAGAGTGTCGCCTAACACGTTTAGCATAGTTTTATGAAGGTACAACACCGCCAGATTACCAATTTCTTTGTTAATTTTATTTGAAGGATAAAACTGTTTTCTTTCATGAATATCATCTTTAAAAAAGGTTTAACAATTACGTTTTTCAATAATTTTTTACTGTTTGTATTGACTTTAATATTAAAACATTAATGAAAATGAAAGACCTTTTTTAAGAAACCCGCAGTATTATAATTTTTCATGTCTAATTTTGAACGGAGTTTTAGTAGTGTTATTTTACACCGAATTTACACTTTACATTGGCCCCTAAAAAGTCAAGACTGTAATAAAACTCTCTTTTGGGTGTTTTCACGGTGTTTACATTTTAACACGTTTTTAACACTTCCCTTTCTTAGAGTGCATGAATGGCGTCAGGTAAACCCACATGCAACAACTGTTAGGAGTCACCAAGTTCAATTTAGTTTAAATGTGTGGTGAGGAATTGTTGGCTCACATTTATTAGGGCCTCATTTTCAGCCACCCAGACTAAATGGCGAGGAATATCTCGAGTTTTAAAGATAGACTTTACCGCAACTACTTGAGGACATACCGTTAGCATGGTTTCGTTCCTTTCAACCGAATTCCCAATGGACCGAAATCCCATTCGACCGAATATCCCGCAATGATTTTAGATTTCCAACCCAATGGCTATATTCCCGATGGACCGAAATCCCAATCGTCCGAATATGCCCCTAAAAAATACGTGAATATAACTTGAAACACTGTAGCCGTCAGCGATTCGGTGGTGTAGTGGATACGATGTTGGACTGCGAAGCGATAGGTTGTTGGTTCGAATCTCCGAAAGGTATGTTAATAATATTAAAAGTAAATGTTTCGTGATACTAATTAAAACGCTCACTTTCATTCCTTTCAAGGCAAGAGATATATAGAATTAATAAACAAATTGTGCTTAAAATGAAGTACAGTCTTAATGGTGGTTCCATCAATGTCTTTAAATTTTAAATTAAAATTTTAATATTTTGGTTTCGGGTGGGTTAGGTTAGATTAGGTTAGGTTAGGTTAGATTAGGTTAGATTGGGTTAGGTTAGGTTGGGTTAGGTTAGGTTAGGTTAGGTTAGGTTAGGTTAGGTTAGGTTTGGTTTGTTTTGGTTTGGTTTGGTTTGGTTTGGTTTGGTTTGGTTTGGTTAGGTTTGGTTTGGTTAGGTTTGGTTTGGTTTGGTTTGGTTTGGTTTGGTTTGGTTTGGTTTGGTTTGGTTCGAGAATGGTTTGGTTTGGTTTGGTTATGTTTGGTTTGGTTAGGTTTGGTTTGGTTAGGTTTGGTTCCAATTATTCGTTGACACCTTTTCCAAAATAAGCTCCATTTAATTAGCTACCACCTTTTCCAAAATATTCTCCCTTTAAATAGCTACCACCTATTCCAAAACATTCTCCTATTAATTAGCTGCCACCTTTTCCAAATGATTTTCCTATTAATTAGCTGCCACCTTTTTCAAAATATTCTCCTATTAATTAGCTGCAACCTTTTCCAAAACATTCTCCTATTAATTAGCTGCCACCTTTTCCAAAATATTGTCCTATTAATTAGCTGCAACCTTTTCCAAAACATTCTCCTACTAATTAGCTGCCACATTTTCCAAAATATTCTCCTTTTAATTACCTACCACCTTTTCTAAAATATTCTCCTATTAATTAGCTGCCACCTTTTCCAAAATATTTTCCTATTAATTAGCTGCCACCTTTTCCAAAATATTCTCCTATTAATTAGCTGCCACCTTTTCCAAAATATTCTCCAATTAATTATCTGACATCTTTTCCAAAATATTTCTATTATTGCTAATAAATTGTTCATGGTAAGAGGCGGGCTTTTAATACTCATGTAAATAATCTTTTTACCTCCAAACAAGGTTGGGTTGGGTTAGCTTAGGTTAGGTTAGGTTAAGTTTGGATAGGTTAGGTTAGGCTAGGGTAGGTGAGGTTCGCCGTAATTAAAACGTAGTTAAAATAAGTGCAGTAATACATTTTCAACTCACATTTATTTTAATAATAATAAGTTGTGAAATTAAAAATATATTTAATGCAAAACCACACAGTATGTCTTCTTCCAGTTCAATAGAATTTCGGTCCAATGGGACTATAATAAAATCGCACCTTTGGCTACGTTCGGTCAAATGGGACCCCAAAAAAAAACCCCTTCTGTCGAATGGGAATTCGGTTCAATGGGACCAAAGCGTTAGCATTGCTACGTGACATGTGGTTCATGCACGACGGGGCACCACTACACTTCAGCCGTATGGTTCGAGAACATCTCGACGCTACATTTCCTTTGAGGTGGATTGGACGAGTAGGACCAGTTGCATGGCCGGCGAGATCTCCCGATTTGAATCCGTGTGATTTCTACCTTTATGCTTCTGCTAGAAAATGGCTCATTAGAATTCTAAGATGAGAGGATATTGGATTGTCTAAACAAGATGAGCAAGCTGATATGTCTTGCTCCACATTTGTGATATTTTTCACGTTTTGGGGGTCAATGTTTGGGGGCCCGTACCTCCGAAACTAAGCGTTGTAGACCCCATGTTCTTTGACACTTTTCACTCAGTTTGACCCAAAGAACTCACCTTTTATTAATTTATGACATGCTCATCAGAAACATCCCGTATACATGATCATTGTGAAAATTGGACGCATAATGGTTTTTTGATCACGATTGAAATTATAGATTATTTTAATCTAATTTTACAACTAATGTAGATAAATTCCTCGATTAACTGTTAAAAATGTCTTATAATCGCCAGTTTTAATCAAGTTAAAACCGGCGAATAATATTTACATTCTAGAGTATTCGCATACTATAGAATCGAATTCAAAGTATTATGAAAAATACTTCATATTGCCGTGAATATGTAAAATTCTTTATAAATCTCCCAGGTTTCTTGAGAAGAAAAATTAAAAATTAATCATCATTATGACAATTGGCTCTCCGAAACAAGCGACCGAATGCTGATGCACTCACCGTAATAGTCGAAACATTTATTGAGTCTCTTGGGCGTACTTATAATTTTAAAAATCGACGATAAAATTTGCGATTTGAAAATTCAAATTCAAGAATACTTGTATTTAAAATATCGGTTATTTCCCATAAATTCAAATTCTGTTTTTGCCATTTTTGCATTCTACTTAAATCCTAGAATGAATTCGAAAATTGAAGTAAGGAAGCGATAAGAATTTAACAGAATTTAAAAAAGAAAAACCTTCTACTCGCCTTAAAGTACAGATATTGGGTAATGCGTTATTAACACCACTCTTAACTTTTCTTGTTGTTAACCACACACTCGCTGCCTCGCCTATAACTGTTGCTAGGGAACCAAAATTGAATGTGGTAAATATTTTGAAGTAATCTTGAAGATTTGACGCCATAGAAAAGTTAAATTAAATTCGATCCACACTATTTTCGGACGGTCCAGGGAATCTGGTCAATATTTTCCTAAGTAAACCAAGATTAGAAGAGTTGGAAAGGTTCAACATGCAAGAGAGTTAATCATATTTTCTACGGGAATATTTACCAAATTAAAAATTAAATTCTGTTATTTTTCATGGTGGAAAGGACATTATGGTTGGCAGGTTTTCCATTCCAATAAGACGACTATTGTCGTTCTTTTGTATAGTGGAAAGAAATGTAGGTCAGATTTTAAGGCCTATTCAGATTACTCTGAAATCTTAAGTTCACACGTCAGTGAAGTATATTTGGTACCTTAATTAGAAGCTTTGGTCCCATTGAACCGAATTTCCATTCGACAGAACGGTTTTTTGTGGTGTCCCATTCGACCGAACGTAGCCAAAAGGTGCGTTTTTATTTATAATTTAGTCCCATTGGACCGAAATTCTATTGATCTGGAAGAAGACATACTGTGTGGTTTTGCATTAAATATATTTTTAATTTCACAACTTATTTTTGTTGAAATAAATGTGAGTTGAAAATGTATTACTACACTTACTTTAACTAACCTAACCTAACCTACCCAAACCAAACCTAACCTAACATAAAATAACATAACAGTAATGTTTTGGAAAAGGCGAAATAATGGAGAAGTCAATGAAGCTAAACATCAATATTTTAGAAAAGGCGTAACATTGTTAAATGATTTATAAAATATTGCTAACCTAGCCTAACCTAGCCTAGCCTAACCTAACATAACATAACAGTAATGTTTTGGAAAAGGCAAATTATTTGAGAAGTCAATGAAGCTAAACATCAATATTTTGGAAAAGGTGTAACCTTGTTAAATGAATTATAAAGTTTTACTAACCTAACCTAACCTAACCAAACCTAACGAAACCTAACCTAAACAAACCAAACCAAACCAAACCTAACCGAACCGAACCTAACCGAAACCAAAATATTAAAATTTTTAAACTTAAAGACATTGATGGAACTACCATTAAGTCTGTACTTCATTTTAAGCACAATTTGTTTATTAATTATAAATATCTCTTGCCTTTCGGAGATTCGAACCAACACCGTATCCACTACTACACCGAATCGCTGACGGCTAAAGTGTTTCAAGTTATATTGATGTATTTTTAGGGGCATATTCGGACGATTGGGATTTCGGTCCATCGGGAATATAGCCATGGGGCTAGAAATCTAAAATCATTGAGGGATATTCGGTCGAATGGGATTTCGGTCCATTGGGAATTCGGTTGAAAGGGAAAATAACAATTAGAATGTTCACTAGTGTCACGTGAAAGATTGGCGGATTTAGTTGGATAATTTCGGTTTTGTCGGGAATTTTATCACTTGGAAATTCGTGGTATACACTTACGAATATTTTGACTTTCAGTACAATTTAATCATTGAAATTTATTCAATTAATTTAACCAGAAGTCCATAACCCCCTCGAAGTACTGAGATGTAACGGTTTATACCCTGGCCGTCTTCAGTGTGGAAATTTTGTTCCAACCCTCCTCCGGTTTTCCGACTAGTTTTGGGGAAATATTTTTTCCCCCTTTCAAGCCGGGCTTGGCGCAAAAATATTTCTGAGATGGTAGTTTTTTCACGAACGGGGTGACGTTGAGTAGTATTGTCCAATCGAAACGTTCCCTTTTCTATCGTTTCCTCTTGCCACTAGTCCCTACCACAAAAAATGGTATGGGGGGGGGTAGAATAAGGCTTGGCGGTAGAGTTCCTCAAGTGCTGTTTTTCACGTACATAGAATCTTAAATTTAGGATTTTTTTATCAGTTTTTGGTTATTGTTACCTCTTTATTTTTTAATATATTGCTCATATTCAGAAGACTTAATTAACTAAGTTATATAATATTCTTCATAAAAGTTTTTGATCTTAACTTCAACGATAAAAAAAGGTTTTTTCGTATTTAAAAAAAAACTACCTGGGGACCGTCCATAAACTACGTTACACTCTTATGGGGGGAGGGGGTTTGTAAGTTTGTGACGGTCCGTGACGAGGGGGAGGGAGGGGTCCTTCGATGCGTGACGTCACATTTAAAATTAATTTTATTACGAAGTCAGTAAGAGGTCGATTGACCCTTTTGTTATAGAATAAAAAATCACGTTTCAAAGTCCACCATGAGAACGACCTTTACAATTATTTAACAAACTTTTTGTTCCACCATCGCTTAAATAGTAAAAACTGTAAACAATGATCTCCTACTTACTAGTACGTGTAGCCAATTTAAACAGCGAATTTAAAATAAAGAGACCCGTTCACTGCAGAACCATAGCTTAGACGTATGCATAAGGACTGCTAAATGAAGTGTCAGCTTAAACACTCAAATGTCACTCTTTTTTCGCCACTAGCATTAGCGAGGATCAATCGTATCCTCCATTCGATTTAAAAGGTTTCGTTTCTTTCGCACATTTTTTAAAATCTGAATCTCAAGCTCGATTAGAGTAGTTAAACCCTGTACTTTAAGAGAAAAGTAAACAACCACGCCCCCAAAATAAACAAGTGTCGTGTTAGCGAGCCCACCTCCCCGGGGTAGATATTTTTCGTGACTATAAATGACGGATTTTGGTGAAAAGCCTCATTTCATCGATAAAACAGGACAAGATGAAAGGTTCACCAGATGCTCCAATTGATTTTTGTTTTGAGCATGTATTAATATCCGTGGGTATTATAGTAATTATGCTTTTAAACACACCGTCAAAGTATCCTATCGCTGTGTTTTTGGTATTGTTAATGCCGATTACTATCCCTATATCATTCGTAATAGCCTTGCTAACAAACGATATATATTTTCTACTCGTATTTTTTTCGCCATTATTATTTATTTGTCACATCATCTACGAGATATTAAAGAAAGTAATTTTGTTACCGTATTGGTTAGCCGAATCGTTATTTTGTTTAAGTCACGAGTATTATAAATATGTCACCCGTATGAATTTTTACTCTGTACCGAAATCAAATAAGTAATTTTGTAAAAATAAAACATTTTTTTATTGATAATTTATACATGGTTTCAAGAATTTTCTTTTAAACCGAATATCCTCCCACGCGCTCTCTCGGAGAGAAAGCGAAAGTCATCTAAACCAGTTTAGCCGCCGCGGAGGTGTAGGGCGGGCGGGCTATATAACAGTGAGAGAGGGAGAAAAAAAGTTGTACAACTAGTTTATAATATAGTTCTCAATATCATTTCTTGCTATAACGCGCTGGAGAA
Organism: Phalangium opilio; assembly: GCA_019434445.1. Taxonomy (NCBI): domain Eukaryota; kingdom Metazoa; phylum Arthropoda; class Arachnida; order Opiliones; family Phalangiidae; genus Phalangium; species Phalangium opilio. The sequence continues at coordinate 22,892 of JAEQBA010001778.1, forward strand.
TAGAATTCGAAAGCCACGGTGAGTGTTTTTTCTGTAAACCAAACTTATTAATTAATTTAACGTTCGTCTAAGCGTTTTTTTGGAACACAATTGATTAGATTAATACAATTAAGAAGTTTGGTTTACCATATACGTAGAGTTTCACTATCTCCAAACAGGAATTTCAACGCGCCACGGAACTTTTATGGCGAAAGCTCTGTAAAAGAGACGAGATTTAAGTTCAAGTAGTTTATAATATAATTCTCAATAACATTACTCTACCGCGCTGGAGAATGAATTCAAAAGCCACAGTGAGTGTTTTTGCATTCTGTACGTAAACCCACAGTCCTGGATATTTATTTTTCTCCGAACATTTTACTCAAATGTACTGATTAAAATAACGCATTCAAGACTGTGGGCTTACCGATCCGGCACCAAGAAGTCACTGTAGTTTACTCCAAACTTTGATATGAATGTGGATTACCTGTAAACCCATATTAATTCTTTTCCGACCATTTTACTCAAATGTAGTGATTAAAATATTATATAGTGGGGCTTACCAAGAAAACAGCACCAAGAAAGACTGCCAAAACATTTTTACTCGCGCTGATTATTACCGCAGAAAATCATTGCGTTGATCCTGGGGAAACTCTCAGTGAGGAATGAGTGACTTTGCCGCAGACTTGGGGTATTTATACTAAAATTTACTTTTATTTACCTTTTTTAATCCGATTCTGGAGATATGCGAGGTTAAAGTTTAGCATTTGCCCTTGTTATTATGTTAACTATTTTTTTATTTGAAACAGGGTGTTGATTTAAATAACGCCTAACCAGATAAATTTCTTCTCAAATGGGTGTAGCGTTGCTCAATTTACATTCATCTGTATATTATCTTAAAAAATCTTAGCATTTCTTGCTTAATAAAATCTTAGCATTTCTTGCTTAATAATTTTAAAATGATTTTCTATTACTCAATTTTAGACACGAAAATTTATCATGGTATAGAATTACGCCTTAATTTTTTTCTTGAAATTTTTTTTGGTCTTCTTTGACATGGTATTTCATCATGGCATAAATTTATGCAAGAATTTTCTCCTTGACATATATTCCGCAATTTATCTTGACATGGTATTTCAAGTAATTATGACGGTAATTCCCTCTATTGCCTAATCTGTCTTCTTAAATTTATGATAACCATTTTATGAAATCAAATTTCATAATACCGAAAATGGGGTATGAAAAAAAAATGGTGTATAAAAGCTGGTATGGATAACACCCAAAATCCATTCCAATCTTCACTTCGAGTGGATCAAGTCTTTACCGCGTTTGGATCAAGAAAGGAAGAAAACCAAATGGATTCTAGCAAGGGAAAACGCTCTGGCAAGTCTGAATATTTATCTTTAGATAATGAAAAGTATGAATCTTCCGATGATGACTGTTTTGAAGTTAGTTGCGTGGATGACGAAGGTGGTTTAGAAAGCGTATATACTCGAAGCTCTAACCAATGCGCTTCGATTGTTAAAATACCGCAGAAAAAGGGTGAATATTACCTAGATATTAAAGCTACTAAATATAAAGATTTAAAACGGTGTGCCAAGCAGGATGTTTGGACAGCGCCTTCAAAGCGCGTACAGTACATAGGCGATTTGAGCGAAAATGATTTAAAAGGTATTCTAATTTTAATGAAAAAGCTCGGAGAAAAGATAAAAGAAAATCCCCATAAGAAAATCTTAAATATCGTCAAAGCTAAAAAGGCAAAATCGCACGACTAAATACTTTTTTGCATTACCAGATTATTTTTTCGTATTATTAATATTATAGGTAAATGGTGACGGTTTTTAATATTTAACCTTACGTTGTTTTCTTTCGAGCGCATTTAATATTTCGCATTACCCAGAATGGTTTCGATAAACGAAGCCATTCGAGACTATAAACATTTTTACAAGATAGAGAAACTTTCAGTTAAAACTTCTAGAAAATACAAGTGTAACCAGGTTAATTTTCGCGTTGATATCGAAAACACGGACGAAATTAGATTAACGCATATGTACGAAGATTTGCAAAACATTCTCGATTGTGTTTTAAAGGAAATCAAAAATGAATACCCAACGTACGATAGAGTTCGCTTATGCATTCAATCCGAGGAGCTCGAATCTCCTATAAATCTAAAATTAATGGCGTTAAATTCGCTAACTAGCGAACGCGTTTTGGCTGCAATTGAGCACGTAGCACAATCGAGAAGGGGTTTTATTTTAGATAGTTCTTTAAGATTTGATGTTGTTTTCCTCGACTGCGATATTGAGATATCCGGGCTTTCCAACCGAAAAAGTGTTAGAAATAGAACTATAGTAGAAATGGAAAAATTTGTTAAAGCTGACAAAAATTTTATCACTCTCCAAAATAGCGACGATCTTTGTTTTGCTAGGACGTTAGTGATTGGGAAAGTTTTGGCGGATTTGAGATGTTGTAAATCGAAAGAGAGATCGGATCTTTATACCTATTTCGTTAAAATGAAAAGCTCCACGAGTTCATTACAGAAGGTGGAAGCTCTTAAACTGATTACATACGCTCGTGTACTACCCGGTCCAGTAAATTTAGCGGGTATTCAAAGGTTTCAAAATTATTTGCAAGGAGAATATCAAATTATTGTATACAACGCGGAAGATAACTTTCAAAAGTACTACGTCGGCCCATGGAGTAGAAAACAAATTTTTATTTTGCTTTTACGAAACCACGCTGTAGCGATAAAGAGTATTTCGAGAATGTTTGGCGGCGAAAGTTATTGTTCAAAATGCCTTGTTGTTTTTTATAAGTCTAGCGAAAAAAGGGCCCACCATTGTTCGCAGGGTGAATTAAATTGTAAAAGATGTTCATCACTTAACGTCTTCCATGAGATTAAAGAAATTCAGGTTATCAGGTGTAAATCTTGCAATCGTTATTTTAAAGGTAGTGAGTGTTTATCGTTACATATTTCGAATGGTACTTGCGATCGACTAAAACGTTGTCAGCAATGCGGTCAAGAAATTGAAACTCTGAGCAATAGCATTCACGAATGCGAAAAAAAATGTAAGCAATGCTTGATTGTGCATGAAAAGAACCAGTGTTACGTTATGCCTTTAAAAGAAAAATATCCTCCCGTGAAATATGGATTTTTCGATTGCGAAAGCTACGTTTCCGACTCTAAAGAACATGTAGCCATCCTACTTGTCAGTGCTATGGAGATGGATGATGAAACATACGAATTTAAGACTTTCAAAGGGCAAGATTGTTGTAAACAGTACTTGGACTACTTGTTTCAAACAGAGGAATCGTTTGTTCAGCATGATACCAAAAGAATGAAGAAAATTAAACCGCGATTTGAGAACTACGTCATTTTTTCTCATAACGGTTCCCGTTTCGACTCGTATTGGATTTTAAACACTTTAGTTAATCACTACTTTATTAAACCTCAAGTAATTTTCAACGGCAGCCGCGCTTTAGCTGTTTTTATCAAAAACCAAAATATCAAGTTTTTGGACTCGATGAATTTCGTCGCCGGCTCTCTTAGATCTTTGAATAAAACCTTTGAACTGGGGGAATGTAAGAAACAGTTTTTCCCGTATATTTTCTTGACTCACGACACGATGAATTATAAGGGAAAATTGCCTGACAAATCTTATTTTCAACCTGAAAAAATGAAGACTAAGGATTACAAAGAATTCGAAATTTGGTACGAAGAAAAGCGTAAGACCGAGTACGATATGAACAAGGAGCTGGAGGAATACTGTCAAATGGATGTTTCCGTTTTAAAGGAAGCGATGGTTAAATTTAAAAATCTTTTTCTAAAAGCTACCAATTTCGACCCTTTCAATATGAACGCTATATCCATTTCGGGTGCTTGTCTACGTTTTTTCCTTCACACATACTTGAAAGAATACGCTTTAGCTATCGTGCCGCAAAATGGGTACCTATACCAACATCAAAATCAAAGTCGCGAAGCTATGAAATGGATCTCCCTCGAGGCTAAACAAAGGAATGTAAATTTCCAAACTACTTTTTCTATCCAGGGTGAAAAATACTTTGGAAAGTTCCCAGTCGATGCTTATTGTCCCGATCCTGAAATTATTCTCCAATATCATAATGATTTTTTTCACGGATGCGTTAGACACACAAAGCAGTCTAGCTTCAATTCATTTCTTGGAAAAACCAACAAAGCGTTATACGAAAGAACTCTAGACATTGAAGAATACATCAAAAACGCCGCTCCGAATGCTGAATTTAAAACCATGTGGAGTTGCGATTTTGAAGAATATCTTCGAAACCATCAGGAAGATAAATCTTATTGCGATACCGTATCATTTCCTTCTTCTATAGGATCGAGAGAAATGATTGTCGGGGGTAGGGTAGAAAACTTCAAATTGTTGCATATCTGTCAACCGGGTGAAAAGATACTGTATCGAGACGTCTGCAGTCTTTATAGTTTCGTCATGAAATTTAAAGACTTCCCAAAAGGGCACCCTACTATATTTACGCGAAATTGTAGTTTAGAAAAAGATAAATATTTTGGCGTGTTAAAATGCAAGGTTTTAGCCCCCAAAAAACTATACATTCCGATTCTTGCATTTAAATCTAATTCAAAATTATTGTTTAGTCTATGTCGCACCTGCGCGAAAAAAGCTTATCAAGCCCTTGTCAGCATTCGAGAGAGCAGCGTATATTCGAAGGTGTGTTCAATACTCCCGAAATTTATTTGGCAATGGAATTCGGTTACGAGCTGATTTCTATATCCGAAGTTTGGCATTACCCTGAGCGATTCAGATACGTGAAAAACCAAAGTTCTGGATTGTTTGGGGATTACATTGACAAGTTTTTGAAATTGAAAATTTGTAATAGCGGTTGGCCTGACAATGTAGAGACTGAAAGTCAGAAAAAGGATTATTTACAATCCATTTACGAAAAAGAAGGCATCTCGATATCAATCGAAGAAGTGACTAACAATCCAGCTTTAAGGAATATTTGCAAGCTAACGTTAAACTCGCTTTTCGGTAAAATGTGTCAAAATCTGGACAGAGGAAAGACTGTTATTATAGATAAATACGAAGAACTAGTGGCTATATTAACCGATGAGACTAAAGATCTGGAAGATATTCGACCTCTGAACGATTCATTGGCTTTGCTAACTTACAAACATAAGAAACCTTTCGTTCCTTCTTTACGAAGTGGCAGTCCTGTTATTGGAGGTTTTATCACAACCTACGCTCGAATAGAGCTATTTAACGTTTTTCACAAGCTTGGGAAACGTTT
>JAEQBA010001779.1:0-27482 GCA_019434445.1 Phalangium opilio
TGGTAGCTTCTCCATCCTCATTCACCAGGAACTTTACAGGTTCATAACCAAGACTGGGAACCAATATATCAGATCTAGTAACTTCCAAATACCGCTAGTTTAAAAATTAAATGCGGATTTTAGCGTAACTATGGTTAATGTCTAAAAAGTAAAATTGGTTTAGCTAAGGCTGTGTTAAGTAGGGTTACATTATTTTGAACGGAATTCGTGGTGAATAAACTTGAACTCACATCTTTGGAATTAAGGGCCAGCTTCTCCTTGTAGAAAACAAACGTGCTTATTTTACATTCACTCTTCAATTTATCTAACCAACCACCAACAACAAGAAGTTTATTTTTATCTGGTGGCAGGATGTTAACCTAATTTAATTAAAAGAATCATTAAAACTCCAAGAGTATGAAATGCTTTCAAAATCTGAACATTCTAAGCAAGGTTTTTTCAATCTTAGAAGTGAAGTAAACGCCAAGGCTTACCGAATCATTTAGTTTCCTCTTCTTGTTTTCACTCTCCTGAATATTTAGGTTGTCTGTTTGTACCGATTTATTTAAACGCCTAGCTTTTCCTTCTTTAATATTTACTTGAACCGATTTAAAACTTACTTCCCGTGCATCTAAATTAATTTGCACAGCTTGATTTCGCTTAACAACATGAACTTCGGCCATTTTTATCTCCTTCAATGTAAAGTTGTAAACAAAACTACTTTTTATACGTCAACCGAGACGTTACCTTCTTATGTGACGTCACAGTTACGACAGAAGTTAGATAGCCAATCAGTGAAGGGTAGTTGATTTGAGGTTAGTAAGACTGTTGTTACGAGTGTAAAGCATTATGGAGATATAAAGCGGATCCCTTCTCCTTTATTCCCCTCTGGTTGAATCCCTGCAATTGGGAGGCTAGACGTTTCTCGTTACCCTAGCCGATTGCCACGCACTTCTTGATCCTAACGTTGGGAGTAAAAGCCAAAAATTATACTGCGAACACGTTAGTTCCGATTTGCCAACTGCGAACGCGGTGACCGACACACAAAGACAGACAACCCCCCCCCCCATTCATGTCCAGTATAATACCTCTCCGTGACGTTATCGTCACTTAAAGAGGTAAAAATATAATGGGAATAATATATTTTAGGTTTAAAACCCGCTTTGCATTTATTTCGCTTGAGACTGTTTCGAAATACTCAAAAATTAGATTTGCCTTACCTTCCGGGCAGGATTGTGAACTTCCGGTTAGTTGTAGGACAACATATTTTATAGGATGAATTATGTGTTTGAAAGTAATCTACAATTGAAGCCTAATAACTTGTTAATCGGGTTAGTGGAACCAGAGTTATTAAACTTTTTCTCGATTTTGGAAATGTATTCTGAATATAGAATCCATAAAATGCTTCAAATTCCCATTTTTATATGAGGCTAATCTTCAGAGTCAGATTGTGAACTTCCGGTTAGTTGTAGGGCAAAATATTTTAAGAGATGAACTATGTGGTCGAAGGTGATCTACAATTGAAGCCTAATTACGTGTTAATCGGTTAAGTAGAACCGGAGTTATTAAACGTTTTCTCGATTTTGTCAGCCATTTTCCAATATGGCGGAAATTCCTCCAATGGGAGAGTGTGGGAGACCACACCACGTTAAAGAGCGCCCAAAAATCTATAAGATCTTAAATTTCCAGCTTTGTTTCAATTTGTTGCGGGTTCCCTCTATTTTTGGGCTAAAATGACTGTACTATACCAGTAGTGAGGGGGGAACTAAATTGTTATCCCGTCCAATGTTTCCTTTCTTTCTCTCACAGTGAAGTCTATGACTCTTTCGTGAATCGTAACTCCCATATTTCGATGTTTCCATGATTTTCCCTTCTTGAATTAATAGTAGTGGACCGGCTAGTGCCCATAGATTTACAAATCCGGAGTCCGATTTAGGAGCAGTGGCAAGAAAAATTCTGAAATGAAACAAAATTTAGCATGACGGAAGTTTCGAAGCTTGGCTCACTTCTCGAGAATAATACATTTTAGGCTTCCATACCCCTTTATCGAAAACATTAAATGCATTACCAAAGGCGGAATAGGAAGTCTATGGGCACTTTTAAGGCGTTATTTGTTACTTGCAGTTTTTTTGACCTTAATTATACAGGTAAATAATTAGAAATTTGAAATTGTAATTTATTACTTGAAAAATAGATGACTAATTTATCATTGAATTTAACTATTTTATGTCTAATTGCTAATTAATTAGTTCAAAACCATTTTTCTAATTGCTATTTATAATTATTTAGTTGCCAGTTAATTAGCACAGCTCAGCAAGAAATTAACATATTAAAGGTATTCATGTTTTTTTGAGATTTTGAAAGATACAAACAATTTTCACTAGCGCGATTATTCTAAAAATCTTCCTACTATTGAAGCTTTTCATTATTACAGGCTAATAAGAGAAACCTTAATTAATTCTGTGATGCTAGAACATATCAATTTAAGACTAGAGATTTTAAAGAAGCTAAATGCGAATAATATTGCAAAAAATTTCGAGAAGAATTGGTTTGGCATTGTATTTTATTAACGTTGTTTTACTTATTTATAACAAATTTCTTTACAACGGTGTTTTCATTCCCAAATTTATCGACATTTCAAAATAAAAAATGGCTTGAAAAGAAAATTATTTGTAACCACTAAATATTTTGCTTTAAAATTGCCTTAGTTCCTTTAATTTACCTCCCTTGTAATTTGAACAATTACTTAAAAAGAAGCCTATTAAATATTTAACCCACAGTTTCTAAATACGATTGAAACAAAGTGTTTCTACCCTTTTTGTCTATTCATACATCTAGATTTTCCAGAGTGAAAATATAGTAGAAAATAAAGGTAGGATCCTCAATTATTCATAATAGATAAATCGCGCCGGCATTTATTACAATACTTTTAAATCCTACGACTCATACCGTTCGAAGATCTCTGTTTGAACTTTCCATCTGTAGGCACTGATTGCGATTGAGTCTCAAGTAATTAATTATGGCTTTAAAAACTATTTAAACGCTTCAATTTTCCTAATTTATTATGAATACGAATTATTACTAATTAATATTTTCAATCCACCATAAGGTCATAAGATATGTTCCATAAGTTTGTCACTGGTTACTGAGAGCTTGTGTTGAAGTGACGTTGACAAAGGCTTAACACAGACTAAATAGAAAGATGGACTGGAAAACCGAGTGTACTCAATTCTAGGGTCCATCTCGATAGCTCTCAGTAAGTCTCTAGCATAAGTTTCATACTTACGGAAAATAACTTATTAACTTATGATCCACCTTATTCCCTATCGCCAGAAAATAGGCTTATCTTGTGATTCGTGGAGGAGAGGCACGGGAAGAAATTCGTCTGTCGGCTGCTACTGTAACATACCACAGACGAATTTCTCAATTTTCTTCCAGTTAATCCCCTCCAAGAATCCCGAGATAGCCCCAACTTAAGACGATTGGGATTAAGGTGGATTAGCTGTCATAACCGAGAAAAAATAACTTCCCCACTGTTTTCATCTAAAAGTAATTAATCTAACCTTGATATCTCACAAATGTCTGCGGTAATTCAAATTACGCTTGGAACCAGTTTCCATTTAAACGACACTTTAATTAGGATTATTTTAAATTTGTGTAATTAGTCCAAAATTCACATGTTGTGAAGGAATTGCAAAATAAATGCGAACAAACCAGAAGCCTTCCAGAAGCTATATCAAACCCATAATAGGGACTTGGCAGTACTACATCATGCAACGTCAGTCTACCTTCAGTAGTGCTAAAAAACCTACCAGGAGGAGGGGCTTATATAGCTTTCATTCTGTTAAAAAACATACCATAATGGCGCTGGGGGCGGAGTTAAGCCCGAATTGCCAAGTTCCTATTCTTCCAATTAGTTGCAACAATTAATTCTCCTTTTCAACAGAGATTAACGCCGATAACGATGAAGACACTTGTACGCGACTCTTAAGTCACATAACACAAGCCTGCAGTGTACCACATGACCACGTCCACGTTTTTAGTTATTCGTAAACCTTCGGTATAGTAACCCATAATGTACCCAAAGAGAAACGAAGAGTGAAATTTTCTTGTCCACTTTTAAAAATATATTTAGCCCAAGTCCCAAAGGCCCCACGTCAAGTGATGCTATCTGTCTCTGTTATCCGATCTATTTTATCCCTTTCATGCATTATCATTATATATAAATCCGCCTACAATTCGTCACGTAGATTTTCTTGTCAGAAGTAAATGAACTTAAAGCTACAACTCTATGTTAAATTTTATTTTCAACAAGCCGTTAATATAATTTTAAACATATTTAGCCTTATCAAACACAATTAGAAACTCTCCCAGATAATAATAAATACATTTCAACCATAAGATTTCTGGAAATCAGAGGCAAAATTCAAAAATAAACTTTTCGCGCCACGGTAATCTACTTCTGTCTCCTTTTTACCAGTCTTTGAACAACACTCCTACCCCGAACCCGATTTTCATCTGTTTCTTTCATGTACATGTAAAGAACCAACAGTAGTTGGCAGAACAAAACAGAAGGTGTATAATTCTCCCCTACATTCTCTGCACTGTCATAATGGATGGCAACCAGACGAGATTCTCCTCTCCTCTCGTTTTGTTGTGAAATCATAAACGCGTGAGGAAATTTTTTTCTCGCTATAGGATAGGCGACTCCGAGGGGTCGGTCATTCACGAAATCCAACTTAAGAAATAAGAAATCAATAACAAAATCAGAAATCCGGAATGAAATCAAACTTATTTCGCTGATTTCGAAATTTTACAAAAATCCGAAATCAGTAACGAAATAACGAAATCAGAAAATCAGTAAAGAAAAAACAAAATAAAAAAATCATTAAAAAAATCACAAAATCAGTAAAGACATCGCGAAATTCATTAAAACAATCACAAAATCCAAGAAAAAATCTCAGAATCCAACGAAATCAACAGAAAAATCTGAAAATACGAGGAAATCACAGGAAATACCTCAAAATCCGTGGAAATATAATCCGACGAAATCCGTGGGAATTTATCGAATCTTGAAATGAATCAAAATCCGACGAAATCAAACGATACACGAAGAAATCAAATTGGATTTCGAAATCCCCTACATTTTATCCAAAATATCCAACCCCTCGCTCTACTCCTTACCTCCGACGGCAGCTGACGCGATATATACACTGTTCCAGCTTCGGTGGTCAGTTCGAGCAATGCTAGGTCTCTATGGGAGGTAGGTTTTTGCGTACTGCCATCAGAAGAAAGCAATACTGATATTTAGGATTTTAAAACGCGATATTCTGTATAATGAAACAAAATATTTGTTCGTCGTTACATAGAGACCTATTTTTGCTTGTGCTGAAAGCCACTGCTGATAACCAATACTGGAACAAAGTATATAAGTCTATAAATCCACAGGAAAAAAACAACAAAATAAATCCTCCTCTCACAAAGACTTTAATAACTCACTCTAATACAAGAAACTTTTTCTGTTATAGTTAAAATATTGATTATTAGAATGAAATTTAAGTAATCAGTCCTATTTCTAGCTTAACACTTAAGTTTTGAGCTAATTTCAGGTTTACAAGTGGGGACCTAAACCGTCTTCCTACCTTATATCTGGGGACATTTGTGTATAAACTATTAGATTTTGAATTAGTTTCAAAGCCTATATGATTCCATCAAGTATTTCATTTTTCACACTCGATAAATTTACAAGTGGGGACCTTCACTGTCATTTAAACTGACAAGTGGGGTCTTTTAAACACACATTTTCAAATTTCATGTATATTATAACTTTATAGTTAAAATATTGATTATCAGAATGAAATTTAAGTAATCAGTCCTATTTCTAGCTTAACACTCAAGTTTTGAGCTAATTTCAGGATTACAAGTGGGGACCTAAACCGTCTTTCAACCTTATATCTGGGGACATTTGTGTATAAATTATTAGATTTTGAATTAGTGTCAAAGCCTATATGGTTCCATCAGGTATTTCAATTTCATTTTTCACACTCGATAAATTTACAAGTGGGGACCTTCACCGTCATTTCAACAGACAAGTGGGGTCTTTTAAACACACATTTTCTAATTTCATGTATATTTTAATTTTATAGTTTAAATATTGATTATCAGAATGAAATTTAAGTAATCAGTCCTATTTCTAACTTAACACTTAAGTTTTGAGCTAATTTCAGGTTTACAAGTGGGGACCTAAACAGTCTTCCAACCTTATATCTGGGGACATTTGTGTATAAATTATTAGATTTTGTACTAGTGTCAAAGCCTATATGGTTCCATCAGGTATTTCAATTTCATTTTTCACACTCGATAAATTTACAAGTGGGGACCTTCACCGTCATTTCAACAGACAAGTGGGGTCTTTTAAACACACATTTTCTAATTTCATGTATATTTTAATTTTATAGTTTTAATATTGATTATTATAATGAAATTTAGGTAATAAGACCTTTTAAAGGCTTAACACTTAAGTTTTGAGCTGATTTCAGGTTTACAAGTGGGGACCTAAACAGTCTTCCAACCTTATATCTGGGGACATTTGTGTATAAATTATTATGTTTTAAATTAGTGTCAAAGCCTATATGGTTCAATCAAGTATTTCAATTTCATTTTTCACACTCGATAAATTTACAAGTGGGGACCTTCACCGTCATTTCAACAGACAAGTGGGGTCTTTTAAACACACATTTTCTAATTTCATGTATATTTTAATTTTATAGTTTAAATATTGATTATCAGAATGAAATTTAAGTAATCAGTCCTATTTCTAGCTTAACACTTAAGTTTTGAGCTAATTTCAGGTTTACAAGTGGGGACCTAAACAGTCTTCCAACCTTATATCTGGGGACATTTGTGTATAAATTATTAGATTTTGTACTAGTGTCAAAGCCTATATGGTTCCATCAGGTATTTCAATTTCATTTTTCACACTCGATAAATTTACAAGTGGGGACCTTCACCGTCATTTCAACAGACAAGTGGGGTCTTTTAAACACACATTTTCTAATTTCATGTATATTTTAATTTTATAGTTTTAATATTGATTATTATAATGAAATTTAGGTAATCAGACCTTTTAAAGGCTTAACACTTAAGTTTTGAGCTGATTTCAGGTTTACAAGTGGGGACCTAAACAGTCTTCCAACCTTATATCTGGGGACATTTGTGTATAAATTATTAGTTTTAAATTAGTGTCAAAGCCTATATGGTTCAATCAAGTATTTCAATTTCATTTTTCACACTCGATAAATTTACAAGTGGGGACCTTCACCGTCATTTCAACAGACAAGTGGGGTCTTTTAAACACACATTTTCTAATTTCATGTATATTTTAATTTTATAGTTTAAATATTGATTATTATAATGAAATTTAGGTAATCGGACCTTTTAAAGGCTTAACACTTAAGTTTTGAGCTGATTTCAGGTTTACAAGTGGGGACCTAAACAGTCTTCCAACCTTATATCTGGGGACATTTGTGTATAAATTATTATGTTTTATATTAGTGTCAAAGCCTATATGGTTCAATCAAGTATTTCAATTTCATTTTTCACACTCGATAAATTTACAAGTGGGGACCTTCACAGTCATTTCAACAGACAAGTGGGGTCTTTAAAACACACATTTTCTAATTTCATGTATATTTTAATTTTATAGTTTAAATATTGATTATCAGAATGAAATTTAAGTAATCAGTCCTATTTCTAGCTTAACACTTAAGTTTTGAGCTAATTTCAGGTTTACAAGTGGGGACCTAAACAGTCTTCCAACCTTATATCTGGGGACATTTGTGTATAAATTATTAGATTTTGTATTAGTGTCGAAGCCTATATGGTTCCATCAGGTATTTCAATTTCATTTTTCACACTCGATAAATTTACAAGTGGGGACCTTCACCGTCATTTCAACAGACAAGTGGGGTCTTTTAAACACACATTTTCTAATTTCATGTATATTTTAATTTTTAGTTTTAATATTGATTATTATAATGAAATTTAGGTAATCAGACCTTTTAAAGGCTTAACACTTAAGTTTTGAGCTGATTTCAGGTTTACAAGTGGGGACCTAAACAGTCTTCCAACCTTATATCTGGGGACATTTGTGTATAAATTATTATGTTTTATATTAGTGTCAAAGCCTATATGGTTCAATCAAGTATTTCAATTTCATTTTTCACACTCGATAAATTTACAAGTGGGGACCTTCACAGTCATTTCAACAGACAAGTGGGGTCTTTTAAACACACATTTTCTAATTTCAGGTATATTTTAATTTTTTAGTTTTAATATTGATTATTATAATGAAATTTCGGTAATAAGACCTTTTAAAGGCTTAACACTTAAGTTTTCAGCTGATTTCAGGTTTACAAGTGGGGACCTAAACAGTCTTCCAACCTTATATCTGGGGACATTTGTGTATAAATTATTATGTTTTATATTAGTGTCAAAGCCTATATGGTTCAATCAAGTATTTCAATTTCATTTTTCACACTCGATAAATTTACAAGTGGGGACCTTCACAGTCATTTCAACAGACAAGTGGGGTCTTTAAAACACACATTTTCTAATTTCATGTATATTTTAATTTTATAGTTTAAATATTGATTATTATAATGAAATTTAGGTAATAAGACCTTTTAAAGGCTTAACACTTAAGTTTTGAGCTGATTTCAGGTTTACAAGTGGGGACCTAAACAGTCTTCCAACCTTATATCTGGGGACATTTGTGTATAAATTATTATGTTTTATATTAGTGTCAAAGCCTATATGGTTCAATCAAGTATTTCAATTTCATTTTTCACACTCGATAAATTTACAAGTGGGGACCTTCACAGTCATTTCAACAGACAAGTGGGGTCTTTAAAACACACATTTTCTAATTTCATGTATATTTTAATTTTATAGTTTAAATATTGATTATCAGAATGAAATTTAAGTAATCAGTCCTATTTCTAGCTTAACACTTAAGTTTTGAGCTAATTTCAGGTTTACAAGTGGGGACCTAAACAGTCTTCCAACCTTATATCTGGGGACATTTGTGTATAAATTATTAGATTTTGTACTAGTGTCGAAGCCTATATGGTTCCATCAGGTATTTCAATTTCATTTTTCACACTCGATAAATTTACAAGTGGGGACCTTCACCGTCATTTCAACAGACAAGTGGGGTCTTTTAAACACACATTTTCTAATTTCAGGTATATTTTAATTTTATAGTTTTAATATTGATTATTATAATGAAATTTAGGTAATAAGACCTTTTAAAGGCTTAACACTTAAGTTTTGAGCTGATTTCAGGTTTACAAGTGGGGACCTAAACAGTCTTCCAACCTTATATCTGGGGACATTTGTGTATAAATTATTATGTTTTATATTAGTGTCAAAGCCTATATGGTTCAATCAAGTATTTCAATTTCATTTTTCACACTCGATAAATTTACAAGTGGGGACCTTCACAGTCATTTCAACAGACAAGTGGGGTCTTTTAAACACACATTTTCTAATTTCAGGTATATTTTAATTTTATAGTTTTAATATTGATTATTATAATGAAATTTAGGTAATAAGACCTTTTAAAGGCTTAACACTTAAGTTTTGAGCTGATTTCAGGTTTACAAGTGGGGACCTAAACAGTCTTCCAACCTTATATCTGGGGACATTTGTGTATAAATTATTATGTTTTATATTAGTGTCAAAGCCTATATGGTTCAATCAAGTATTTCAATTTCATTTTTCACACTCGATAAATTTACAAGTGGGGACCTTCACAGTCATTTCAACATACAAGTGGGGTCTTTTAAACACACATTTTCTAATTTCAGGTATATTTTAATTTTATAGTTTAAATATTGATTATTATAATGAAATTTAGGTAATAAGACCTTTTAAAGGCTTAACACTTAAGTTTTGAGCTGATTTCAGGTTTACAAGTGGGGACCTAAACAGTCTTCCAACCTTATATCTGGGGACATTTGTGTATAAATTATTATGTTTTAAATTAGTGTCAAAGCCTATATGGTTCAATCAAGTATTTCAATTTCATTTTTCACACTCGATAAATTTACAAGTGGGGACCTTCACCGTCATTTCAACAGACAAGTGGGGTCTTTTAAACACACATTTTCTAATTTCATGTATATTTTAATTTTATAGTTTAAATATTGATTATTATAATGAAATTTAGGTAATAGGACCTTTTAAAGGCTTAACACTTAAGTTTTGAGCTGATTTCAGGTTTACAAGTGGGGACCTAAACAGTCTTCCAACCTTATATCTGGGGACATTTGTGTATAAATTATTAGATTTTGTACTAGTGTCGAAGCCTATATGGTTCCATCAGGTATTTCAATTTCATTTTTCACACTCGATAAATTTACAAGTGGGGACCTTCACCGTCATTTCAACAGACAAGTGGGGTCTTTTAAACACACATTTTCTAATTTCATGTATATTTTAATTTTAGAGTTTAAATATTGATTATTATAATGAAATTTAGGTAATCGGACCTTTGAAAGGCTTAACACTTAAGTTTTGAGCTAATTTCAGGTTTACAAGTGGGGACCTAAACCGTCTTCCTACCTTATATCTGGGGACATTTGTGTATAAATTAAGAGATTTTGAATTAGTTTCAAAGCCTATATGATTCCATCAAGTATTTCATTTTTCACACCCGATACATTTACAAGTGGGGACCTTCACTGTCATTTCAACTGACAAGTGGGGTCTTTTAAACACACATTTTCAAATTTCATGTATATTATAATTTTATAGTTAAAATATTGATTATCAGAATGAAATTTATGTAATCAGTCCTATTTCTAGCTTAACTTTTAAGTTTTGAGCCAATTTCAGGTTTACAAGTGGGGACCTAAACCATCTTCCTACCATATATCTGGGGACATTTGTGTATAAATTTTTAGATTTTGAATTATTGTCAAAGCCTATATGGTTACATCAAGTATTTCAAGATAATTTTTCACACTCGATAAATTTACAAGTGGGGACCTTGGCTGTCATTTCAACAGACAAGTGGGGTCTTTTATACACACATTTTCTAAATACATGTATATTATACTTTTGTAATTAAAATGTAGATTATTATGATGAAATTTTAGAAATAGGATTTTTACGGTTCCTTCAAATATTTGAAGATATTTTTTTAAACTAGATAATTTTACAAGTGGGGACCTTCGCTGTCATTTCAACGGACAAGTGGGGTCGTTAATATACATGTTTTCAAAATTCATTTTAATTCACTTTTTTTAATTAAAATATTGATAATTATGATGAAATTTACATTATATGTAACGTTAGTCCCATTTTAAAATGTGGGGAACTTGGCCATCTTTTTAATGTACATCTGGGGACATACAGTTTTTTAAATCGAGTTAATGTTTTAAACGAAGTTAATTTAATGACGCCTAAAGAATTAGGAAAAGTAGTTTTCGTACGTCAAGTGTAATTAAATTATGAAAAAATCACCGTTCGGTCTGTGAGATACAAGATTTTATATTGTTATCGCTGAATAATGTATATTTTGTATTTCTAAAGTAGCGACATCTATCTGTGCTTATTTTAATGAAAACCCATTTTTGAGCCCCCACATGTACGCCGAAGAGACCATATGGTCCTCATTTCGTACAACTGGGTACCCGGGTGTGTGAAAACCTCTGGCGACATCTCTCGGATATGTGTTAATTTCCATGGTCCCCACTTGTAATGTGAAAAGACCAAGTACCTTACAAGTGGGGACTTTTTTAAAAAAATTAATTTGGGCTCTAATTAGTCTAATTATATCATTTATCTAATTACTTACATGTGAGGACTTTAAAATGTCCCCACATGTAAGTCGGGTCCCCACTATGTGGGTGAAAAGATTGTCAGAATCCCCACATGTCAATCGTATACAGACGCACCCCGACAGACAGACACACACACAGACACGTCCAGTGTAAAACCTCTCCGTGACGTCATCGTCACTCGGAGAGGTAAAAACCACGACCCAAATTTTTGTTATGATTAATTAGTTTGTTCTCTATTGTTTTTAAGCTTTTAACCAAACGATGAAGTTACTATCGTTCTTGTGAATTTCAAAAGCAAATACTTGTAACAATCCTAAAATAGTTCCTAGAATAATTAATTGAAATGATAAAATCCCCAAGGTGTTGTAAACCAAAATCAAAACCATGCTTGTGATAATATTGCTAAAAAATAATGACAGCTGTGATAATATTGTTAAAAAATAATGACAGCTGTGATAATATTGTTAAAAAATAATGACAGCTGTGATAATATTGTTAAAAAATAATGACAGCTGTGATAACAAAGTTAAAATTAAACTTTTGTTTAAACTTGAAATTTATTGACTTAAGTGCTTAAATCAAGGTTAACTTTTAAAGGTCAGATTCAGAAAACAAAGCATTTGGTCGCGATAGTCCTTGTTCCCTCGATGATTACCATGGACGATGGCTCGTATCATTATTGCTTTCTTCGCGCTAACAAAGTTTGTGCCAGATAGTTTGCTCCCGGTAGCATACTTTATTTGTGCGAAAAAGCTTTCCACGGCACTCCCATTTATCCTGATTAAGGATAAGAAATAGCCTGGGCATTATTTAAAGAAATCTTCAGCCAATCCTTTTATTCCAAAAACCATCACTCTCAGCAAGTCCCAGGTTTGCCACGACAAGAAATGTTTTTGGCGTGGACTGTTTATGTTTATATCAGGATTTGCTTCTAAAAGTTCTCTCAGCCAGTCTTCAAAGAATTGGTACCCTTCTTGGACAGACTGAAGAACATCAGAAGAGATATCCTTCACAGCCTTGGCTCGTAGAAAACCGTTTTCAAATATTTTATTGAAGGCTCGTAAATATCTGTAAGCCTCCAAAGCACTTTCGCGTTGTTCAGCGGTACCTTCTTCACCGTGAGCAAATCCAAAAAGTTCACTGAGAACGTCTTCCTGTTGCAGAACTTTGGAATGTGCAACGTTAAGTCGGGTCCAAGAATCTCTGATTATATATATAACTTTCTATTAAAAAGCTTGCAACTCTTAGTTGATTATTCTTGACTCTTTGTTCGTCTCTCGCGTAGACATCCACCACTTCTTTCCAGCCAAACGGTACCCCATTTCGTTGAAACGCTTTAGGTTCATCTTCCCTAGAGGCATGGAGTTGACCAACCATGTTCTTCATTTCATGAGATGGGCAAATGATCCAGTGCAAAAACTTGGGTATTTCAGAAAATGGGTTTTTAAAACGTGGTTGCACAGAGAAGTCGTAAATTCCATCTTTAATCTTGAACCCTAAGGCCCCAGTTTCACCCATCGTAAGCTTAATTATAGACAGATTTTAACCATCACAGACGAGACGCAAAGATTTGAAGTTGAACATCTCTAGAGCTTGCAGTGCTTGATAAAGTGTGGTTACTAGAGACTTCTCTTGGAATGGATATGGTGAAGTAAAATGTGGACCATTCAAATCAAACGCAGATGTTAGATCTCTCCAAATGTATTGCAGCACATATTGCGTTGGCGCTGGAGCTTTAACGGTTTTGTCTTTGTAAATGTCTGTCAACTCTGGATAGTCGTCCTCAATCATCGCCAATCCCATAAACTCGTGGCTTTTACAATTCCAGATGACTTTATCTATAACCTTTACCTCATCAAATATTGTAACGCCTATCCCTATAGGAATCAAATCTCCTTTTCTTTCTTTTTCAGCCTGAAATTTCTTGTATTTGCACTGCTGTTCGTATAAATATGCTTCGTTAATGCCGGGTGAATGGTTTAGTTTCCTGGTTTTTCCTCTAAGTGTTGAAACACTAGGAAGATTCAAACGTTTAAAGCCTCTCAAAGCCTCGTAAGCCGCTTTGCTTCTCGAGCAAACAGCTAAACACATCCGTAACGTGGTGTCGTTCCATTTCCTCACGCGGGAGTTTCTTGTCAATTGTTCTTGTTCACTAAAGAAATCTCTTTGGTCAGATAAATGCTTCTGTTTAGAGTCTCTGTCCCACGCCATTTTCAACATTTCTCTTGTGTTACCAGACGTTGTATTCATAGACGTCTCTAGATCCGAGCTATAATTATTCTAATTATTTGAACAATATTCGACAGTTCTTTTGACTTATTTTCATTCAGGCTTATTTCACTTAATTTTAACTGTTTCTCTAGTTTCACAACTTTCTGGGTTAAAACTGATCTTGCTTGATGTATTCTGTAAATCCGTATCTTCTTACTTTTAGGTGTCAGATTTTTGATTGGAAAGTTGCTTGAAACTCGTTGTCTTTTGAATTTCCTAGTGGGCGACTCCAATGACTTACTTTTTTTGCTTTGTCAATGCTTTGGTCTATGTTAACGCAAGATGGACACTGCCTTTTCCTAACCCTTGAAATATCTGTTACTTCTTGCGGTAATTGTTGGTAAATACTAGACAATCGGCTGACTGGTACCGTGGAAAAGGAAATTCAATGTATTTCAGATGTTTCGGTTTCGTGAAACTGTCATCAGCAACTGAAGCAGGATTGATGCCTGGACAGAAAATGTGACCCATTCGACAAGATATGACATTTAACGTTGTTGTCAATGAATTTACATCCAAATCACAATTTTTTTTCAAGATGGAAATTGTTTTTGGTGATTTGAACAGTATGCTTAAGTTACAGTTCCCATTCACTTGAACCAAAAAATGCAATTGGCACTTCACAAAATCCACGGTGTTCACTCAAACATCCGCTAGTCTTCCTTCGTGAAATCCTCATAACTGGTGCCTCACTATAATCTTCTATAACCTAAACAATGTTTAAAATAAATTAATAATCGGACTGTTAAACTAACTGTTGTTAACTAACTAAATAAATGTAGACCAACCTCGTACACAAGTTCATCGAACTTCTCCAGGATTTGGGTGATTTCATCGAACAGACTTAAAGTTGGCGGTGTATATTTCGTCAAAGTTTGGGCTGATGTTTGGGTATGAATGTTTTTTCCTAACGGCTTTTCGTCACTGTATTCAGTCTTTTCGGCACTGTATTCAGAGCTGGCTTTATATGGCTCCACGAAACATTGAGTTACTGCATTTACCATTTTCAAAGGCTTAGCGTGTTCTTTACTTTTTTCGCGACCTTCTCCTACACATTTTATTAAAGTACAAGTTACTGCTTTATGTTTAACATGGGGCTTCTCTGATAAATAAAAATTACACTGAGTGCTAACATCTTTTGACTCTAACAACCAATTCTCCTCAAAACAATCTTCCGAGGGAAATATATCCTCTGCCGAAGAAGTCGCCATTTTTAAAAACTCTTACTATTTCCCGGAAAATCCGGTTACTCGAACATTGGCCGCTTGGTGGCGTTTTCAAAATTGTGACTCGAAAGAGTAGAGGAGCGAGACTATCGTCGGGGTTGAAATATGGGGGTTTGTAAGGTACTTGTGCTTAATGAAAAAACAATAGGACTCAGGTAACTTCGGTCCATTTACTTCTGATAATATTATATAATATAGTATAGCGGTATGATACTCGCTCTGGATGCGATTGTTACCGGGTACAAATAACGGACGGATCCGTAATTTAGTGACTATTTAAATGCAACTACTTAAATTGTAGTCCTATGAGTTAATAATGTTACAGTAGTTGAAACTTTCCATAAATTTCTTACAAAAAAACCTTTACGGGAAAAATAAATTCAACCCAGGGATTAACCCTTTTAGACCAACAACCTCTATAAATACATTCGAACTCCCCCACCCCCTTTTTTTCTCTTCTTTTTTGAAGAACCCCCGATGCTCTTTAGAGCGTCAGATCGCATTCTGAAGTCGAAGAAACCAATGCGATAAAGTAGCGAGCCCCCAAACCAAACTCGGGCGTTTAAAAAAATAATAAAACTTGAAAATTTAAAACTAAAAATCTTGTAAATAATTTCGACTTTCGGGTAAAGAACAATCCTAAAACTTCGCAATGGTGCCTTCACGTGGGGAAAGATAATTAAGGGCAAAACGATGTGTATGTGAAAAAACATTATTTAACTAAAAGGGAACGTAGAGCCAAACAAAACAATCATGGCAAACAACGACCGAGAATTGGCGCTTCAAAAGTATGGCACGCCAAACCGGACAAAATTCGAGATCTCATCGAATGTATACTTCGAGAAATCGAATGTATACTTCGAGAAATCGAATGTATACTTCGAGAAATCGAATGTATACTTCGAGAAATCGAATGTATACGTCGCGAAATCGAATGTATACGTCGAGAAATCGAATGTACACGTCGAGAAATCGAATGTATAGTCAAGAAATCGAATGTATACGTCGAGAAATCGAATGTATACGTCGAGAAATCGAATGTATACGTCGAGAAAATCGAATGTATACGTCCAGAAAATCGAATGTATACGTCGAGAAATCGAATGTATACGTCGAGAAATCGAATGTATACGTCGAGAAATCGAATGTATACGTCGAGAAATCGAATGTTTACCTCGAGAAATCGAATGTTTACCTCGAGAAATCGAATGCATACCTCGAGAAATCGAATGCATACCTCGAGAAATCGAATGTATACCTCGAGAAATCGAGTGTATACGTCGTGAAATCGAGTGTATACGTCGTGAAATCGAATGTATACGTCGAGAAATCGAATGTATACGTCGAGAAAATCGAATGTATACGTCGAGAAAATCGAATGTATACGTCGAGAAATCGAATGTATACGTCGAGAAATCGAATGTATACGTCGAGAAATCGAATGTATACGTCGAGAAATCGAATGTTTACCTCGAGAAATCGAATGTTTACCTCAAGAAATCGAATGTATACCTCGAGAAAATCGAATGTATACGTCGTGAAATCGAATGTATACCTCGAGAAAATCGAATGTATACGTCGTGAAATCGAATGTATACCTCGTGAAATCGAATGTATACGTTGTGAAATCGAGTGTATACGTCGTGAAATCGAATGTATACGTCGTGAAAAACGAATGTATACGTCGAGAAAAACGAATGCATACCTCGAGAAAATCGAATGTATACCTCGAGAAAATCGAATGTATACCTCGAGAAAATCGAATGTATACCTCGAGAAAAACGAATGTATACCTTGAGAGAATCATATGTATACAGGGTGTTTGTGAAAGGTCCATCAATAATGAAAGGGCGTATTTATTGGGCCATTTTGAGTCGAAAATGTTCTATGACATTTTTCCGTTCGGGCCACTGTTTTCAAGTTATGATTGGAGTAATTTACGGATGACCCCTTAAATTTAATTAAGAAATTGAAAGACAGCGCTAATTTAATGAAGGGGTCATCCCTAAAATATTCAAATCATAACTCGAAAACCGTGGCTCGGACGGCAAAATGTCATAGAACATTTTCGACTCAAAATGGCCCAATAAATACGCCCTTTCATTATTGATGGACTTTTCACAAACACCCTGTATAGAATTAGCTATCCTAGAACGTTTTGAAGCCAATCCCCATGCTAGTAGTAGAGCGGTCGGACAATTAATTGAACCAAGCTAGTCTAGTGTTCATGGCAGTATACAAGGGCATCATTATCAGCCCTATCCACTTACATCAAGCCTTAAAGGACGAGGATTATCTATGATGGCAAGACCTTTTTCTCACCATGCGTGAAGTAGATTATTTTTCAGAAAAGTACTCTTTTCTGATGAGGCTACATCTTGACATGGATAGTATTGTAACGTACATTACTGGACGTCTGGACCCAACAAAGGTTTCGTAGTAGACCATTAGAACATTATTTGAAAAAAAATTGTTATTTTATAATTAATAATTAACAAGAAATTTTTAATTTCGTTGACTTTTAAGTTGTAAGTGAATAAATGCTTTTTTATAAGTGTGGAGCTAACTTGGGTTTTGTATAATACATTAACGGAAGGGGAAAAGGAAAAATCAACTCTCTACTAATTATAAGACCAATCCTATGAAAAACATTAACATGTACAAAAATGAACCAAGCCTCGCCTCGTGCCCTCTCCGCCGTAAAACGATCTGAGATCCCATAGAGCCAAGTCTGTCATCTTCTTCTCATTCAATCGCCAATTGAACAATTATCTTATAAATTAAGTACTTTTCTTAATTAATAACCAATATTCTTTGACTCTATCATTATTATACATCTTTATTCGTATCAAAAATATCGTGACTTGCCAATCGCAGGTAGATAATGTTAAAAGGAAGTCGACGGAATATTCACTAAATGGTTGCCGATTTTAAAATAATTGAAGGGATATTCACTAAATCGTTTATGGTCGAGGGGATATGTACAAATTTATAAGAATATACATGCATAATCCTATGTACAAACTAGCTTATATGGCGAGTTATGCATAACCCTATTTTTCTGTTCCGAGTCTGACATTCGCTATAAATTATCAAAATACTATTTTAAGCATTATCCATTATCTTAAATGTTTAATTACATCTATTCTTTCAATGCTAATTTATAGACCAAACCACCCAAGCATTCATATTGGGGAAGTGTCATACTTATGGTTATGTTACTTATGATATAATGTGTACAAAAGACACGCGCCAACCAATTTAATTATATACAAATTGAAGCATTCATATTGGATAATTAATATAATCATAAATAATTAGCATAATGCATACATAATTAGCATAATGCATACATAATTAGCATAATGCATACATAATTAGCATAATGCATACATAATTAACATAATGCATACTGACAATCGCTATAAACTATCAAAAAAAGTGTCATACTTATGGTTATAAGTCTTACTTCTGTGTTTTCACACCTTAATGAATTTCGACTGACATTTGCCGGCCCAGGCATAAATTTCGTTGAGCTGACTTGGAATTATTCTGTGCCAAACTTTCATGAGCAAATTCAATTTCGCGAGCGATTTAGGCATAAATTTCGTTGAGCTCACTCGGAATTAATTTCGTTGAGCTGACTTGGAATTATTTACTAACGGACTTCGGGTGAAGGAAGAAGAGCAAGTTTACTCTTAAGAGATTCAAAACCGAAAGACCCTTTATTTTCCATTACAAAAAGACAATATACAGTTTTTACATTGTGATTCCTTGATTCTAAGAAGTAAGATTGACATGTAAATTGATGGGGCCATATACGGAGAAAAAGAGTAAATACGAAGCTACTCTACAAGTATTGGCCGGAAATGGTGCAACCGATCCAAAAAACCTAACATTTATATGAAAGTTTCCCTTTGTAAAACTCAATAGTAAGCTAGTCTTTCCCTATACCCATTTCTACTGATACATTTGTCATGCTGGACGTGATAATGGCAGGAGATAAGGGTTGGCGCCTAGTTGGGATGGACAGGTCGGGGTTGTATCCTTCCTCTGTTCGGTAGATTCTTACTTTAAAAGAAATAGTCGAGGTAGCTTTTACCTTAATCCTTTAGGAGACTCATGGGATGAACAAACAGTTTTCTTTTGCCCCCTCTATCGAGGAATTCTTCTTTATGAATATAATGGCAGTAGCGGCCCCGTAACCTGGGTGGCTTACCCCTTCTACCGCTAAAATGTCCTATTGCCGGAGCGTATGACATCATTGGTTTTACTCTGGTTTTTGGAGTGTTTTATGGAAAAGTACCATTTTCTATGCCCTTTCTAAGCCCCCACGCTCATGTCCATTTTTAAATCATAACTTGCAGTGTCGTTACGAAGGCTAGAGATTCATTTTCGTTCTTGCTCTCCAGTAAGCAATTCTTTCCAAGATGACTGATAAAACAACTCAAACAATTTACGATAAAAACGCTTGGGGTGAACTTGAAGTAGAAATTGGCGACCTGCGCACCTGGCCAAATTCCATTAGGGATTTATTTTGGAAAAAAACCCTTGACGAAGAACAATGACCATTTAGTGAAAATTTGCGCGTTCGGGCATTTAAACGGCGCGCGTGAAACCACGCTAATAGGCGCGTTGATGTTCACGAAAGTCGGCCATTATTTTCCAGACGTGTCAGCAGCCTTGATGGCTATTTATTTCGCATGGAACTTGAGCAGAGACTTGCGAAGAACCGTGTATAGATTTCACGTACCGATTGGAAAATTTTTAAACTTGGAAAAAGATTGGTAAGCAACTTTTAAATTATTTCTTTTTTAAGAAGACGGAACAATACGTCTTTGCACTATATTTTTTGAGCTAAATGTAACTAATTCGCAAATTCAACTGTCAAAGTGTGCTTTTAAAGTGCTTGAATTCAAGAAATTTCCGATATCGCATTTAAAATATGAATTGCTTTTATTTATAGGGTGAAAGAAAAGTTTGATATTTTTCCGGCGGTGGAGTCGTCTATGAAGACTTCAACGCCCAAAAAAGGAATGCCTCTTTTCAGAAGCATGGGACCTTCCATACTTCTCTTCCATTATCATATTACTTATCTTTATTTGTTTCTTAGGAATGACGGTTAAAGGACCGCAAATTGAGGACTCGCCACCCACGTAACTATTTTATTCCATTATGATTTAAAAAAATTTAATGTTTTAGCAAAGGACGCATATCACATGAAATATTTATAAAAATACTTTAAAAAATTAAAATCATACACAGTTTAACATGCATTTTAAACATAAGCCTCTTAATAAATAAAATGAGTTCCTCGTAGATGTTACTCATATTGATTTCCTTTCTTAGGGTTAATGTAAAAGTTCTCCGCGTCATTACCCTTGAGGACGACAACGAAGAAATTTTGGATGATGACATGGATGTGTTGTTATGCCAGTCTTTGGAAAAGGTTGAAGCTCAAATTGTCAGTGTAATTTCTAGCTAATTTATTTCTTCAGGAAACAATCTCAATTTGAAATGTCAATATAATTAATCTAGTAAAACTTATTAACTGACTTTTAAACTAGTCACTCGAAAAGGGCTCGGAGCCTTTAAAGGTGGCGTTAATCGAAAAGGGCTCGGACCCTTTAAATGACGCACCATTCAAAAACAACTCGGAGCCTTTAAACGACGCACCACAGGAAAAGGACTCTGAGAGTTTAAAGAACGCACCTCTCGAAAAGAGCTCGGACCCTTTAAAAGTTTAGACGAGGCACCACTCGATAAGGACTCAGAAGAAAGAGAAGCATAATTTCATTTCGCAAGCCTTCCCACAATATAAAAATAAATATATAATTTCATTAACTTTTCTTGTACTGTCGTTCGTGTTGGTTTAGGCTAGTGAATAAAGCTTTTAGTTTCACAATTTCTTTACAAAAAAAAAGATGCTCCAGCAACCAGAACATTTTTGCACACCCAATCAATTTATAGGGCATTGGTCCAGTGAGGCAGTGACCCCTATAACTGTCTCAAAGTTATCTTATTTCCGTCCCGGCTAAATAGAAAACCGACACAATAGGCAGGGTTCATACAACTTTGGAAAACAAATTTCCCTGAGATTTCCAGGTTTTTCCCCATATACTTCCCTGAGTTTCCCAGATTTTTCCCGTATACGGGGTATCCTATGGAGCAAATGTTAACGAAGGAGGAAGGGTAAATAAGACAATTACATAATCAAAGGGCATCCCCTTATCTCTAATATAATCAGAGTTATGAGCCTCCAAAGTATAGTGTTATGTTAATCCTATGGATGGAATGTTCACGAACATTTTGCTTAATTATTCGGCCCTTGTTCGACAAAATCCCAAGTTTTTAGTATCGTTGGATGTTAGGCAAATAAGACTATAACATACTCGAAGGACATCCCTGTATCTTTAGTAGAACCAGAGTTATGAGCCTCCAAAGATTAGTGGAATGTTAATTCTATGGAGGGTATTTCATATCATGAACATTTTGCTTAATTACTCGGCCTCTGTTTGACGCAAAGTTCCCTGATTTCCCTGAATTTTACTAAAAATTCTAAATTTCCCTGAGTTTTTCGTCAACTATTTATTTCCCTGATTTTTCCAGGTTTGTATGAACCCTGATAGCTCACAGCAAGACAAGGTTGAAAAGGGGGCGGAAATAAGTCAAATACTTTGAGACTCCTGAAAATACGCGAGAGCGGAAATTAGCCGAACACTTGAAATGTATCCAGGGACACTATTCTCTAAAAATTTCGATAATTAAATACCCAAATCCAAATGTAAACATTAGGGTTGGTTCCATAAGGAGAGAGAGCTTAAAACCTTATTCTCTAACCCAAATCCAAATCGACATTTGAATCTTCCGCCAAACATTTCACCATCTCAAATTATTCTCTTATTTCTTTAAACCAATTCGACATTTGAATCTCCCGCGAAACACTTACCCAAATGTACGTCACTTCCTCTTTCATTGCATAATTTTATTTCAGCATAATATTACACTAAGGCAGTAAATTAATTACCTACGATAAATTAATTTATTACTTTAAAATTAGAATTTTATTCATTATAAAACTAAACCTTTCCTGAAGGTTTTGAACCGTTTAATTGAAATTATACTATTAGTGATGATCAATTGGCCAATATCGTAAATTAACCGATGTCAATACCAATTTATTTAAAATCAATGAAACGAAAATATCAGTATCAAACAATTATCCATTGGAAAAGATATCAAGCTATTCTTTAATTTAAATTTCTCTGGTTAAGTTTCAACAGAAGATGAATTTTATTATTTTCTGACACCAAATTGGCAGCTTCTTTGCATAATTCCCGAAGTTTTTCTATTCCAAATAGAAATATTAACGTTTTGTGATATTAAAGGAGAAATATTAATATAATTTTCGTTTCTTTTGAACTAGTTTTTATAAAGGAACTTAAAACAAATGGCCATTTGTATGAGTACACTTACCGATAATGGATTTTACTAATCTAGACAATTACTACGACTTTTAATTAATATTTTATAAATACCACCTGAATATTTTTTAAATATGAAAGATTATATTTTTATTTCACATTAATGAGTTAAAAAAATGGTATGTGTTTCAGTTAAGCTTTGATATTGACATCGGTTAATTTACGATATCGGCTAACGATCCTAGTCTGTTTATAACATTAAATCGGAACTTCAATTGTCACTAGACAGTATATAACTTCAAAATCGAGAGTAAGAAACTTTAAAACAATTTCAACAGGATATCCATGGTTAAACTTATCATTATATGTGCTAATGTAATAAGATAATTTGACGAAGCGGCTCAGTGAACGTTGGGCAATGGCCTCAGAGTTTTGCTTGCAATGGTCAAGCTAAAATTCCTCACTTGACGCAATCTTCTAAGGAGCTATTAGTAAAATAATATATTACGAACAAAATGGTCTCACTTAGATCACAAAAATTATACTTAGCTTGAAAAATTAATATTTAAATCAAAGTAGAAAATTCAGTTAAGCAAAGGCTTAGAGCATTGACGTCGGCAATTGATCCCGACGGTACATAAGACTCCCGGTCTCCACTCTCCCGTCAAAACTCAAACCCGAAAGCTCGCGCAGCTAAAATTCCCCTTAAATAGTAGACAAGACTCCCGTCTCCCTGGAAGCTGACGCGCCCCTAATAGCACGCGGTCTTCTTCACAGCTGCAATCTACCCTTAGTAAATGGTCTCACTTAGATCACACAAATTATACTTAGCTTGAAAATTAATATTTAAATCAAAGTAGAAAATTTAGTTAAGCAAAGGCTTAGAGCATTGCCGTAATGCCGTCCGCACGCAGCCGACGCGCCGCGGCAATCTTCCCTTAGTTTATTCTCAGTATCATTTTAAACAGCCAACCCTATTTCCTGCCAATATCTTAGAGAAGCAGCCCAATTGACGGCTTTCCCGCCCAATATGGCATCCCTGCAAGCTGCAGACCGATGGCATCAATGCAGCTGCAGACCGATGGCATCAATGCAGGCTGCAGACCGATGGCATCAATGCAGGCTGCAGAAGGACCCCCCCCCCGGCAGCCGCACTGCAGAACGTCGCGGACTGCAGAACGACGCGCTCGAGCGGCTCGCACTGCAGAACGACGCTCTCGAGGGAACGAGAAAATAACGTCGTCGTCCGAGGGATCAGCCAATGGCGTTTTCTCCCGGTATTACAACTTTGGAGGTTTAATGCCGTAAATTCGGGCGATATGCCTACAATCCGTTCTAATATTGAAATAAAAACTGTAAAAAGTAATCCCGAGTGTATTAGGCAAGGAGGAAAGGTAGTATGACGTCATTCAGAACCCTCACTGGTTGGAGTATTTTCAGGTGGAAACCGTGGAATGCTGTTTTCAAGCAGTGGAGGGATAAAACGGCAGTAAGAGATAGGAGGGTATGACGTTGCAAGGTTTGAACTGTTAGCTCACTTTTCCTCTTTTTAATCATGTTTATGTTTACTTTTACACTTTTTTTGAGTGGAAGTAAAGAAACAAGATGCTACATTATTCAACACATATTGGTTTTTAAAATCATTATATCATAAGTAACAAAAGAACCATAAGTATGACACATCCCCAATATGAATGCTTAACTTATAGAAACGTCTTATAAACCTACGTATGTATACATTATATTAATTATACAGTTAATGCATAAACTATATAGTGATTTTGAGCTGATCTTTGGAGGTTCGCGTGTCACAAAATTTAAGGGCCCAGCGCCTGTCGGGTTCGCGTGTCTTTTGAGTACATTAAATCATAAGTAACAAAATAAGTATGAATAGAGAGATCAACTATATGGAAGGCCACGTGAGCCGTGTAAAATTACTATTAATGCCCAACCCTTGGGCCATCTTGTTAAGTTTCCTATTTAGAAAATCGGTGAGATTTTTAATATTAAATTTAGGTTAGGTTCTTATTGAAAAAGAAAATCATTTTGTAGTTCATTAATATGGCTCAAAGCCATCGGACGAGAGGATCTTTCCTAAAAACTGCGGATTACCTGCACCACAACCACAAAATATGCCATATGCATTTCCAGGATAAATATTTTATGAATATTAAAACTAAAAACCGATTAACACAGAATGCAATACCAACAATGTTTATGCCAAAACTTTCTGAAACGACTGGTAGGATATTCTCTAATTAGTGTTCAATTAAATTTCATTAACAATTATAGATTTAGGTGCTGAATTAAACGTTGGCGAGAATTCTACTTCAACCGCGGCTAATTTAGGGTCGGAAATAAAGATACCGTCAGGCAAACTTCTAATAGTTGCGCGGAAAATGATCCTAACCTCGGTGAAACCTCTACTTGTTGCGCGGATATTTCGGAATCGGAAAATCATAGTAGGCCTATAAAACTATATAAATCATTTGAAATTGACGCGTAACAGCCCAAATAACTTTAGGCCGGGCCGCACCTAAATCTATCTGCGGGAAAAGAACATCACCAACTTTAAACGCTGATGACCATATTAAAATTATGAGGTTCGATTCACTTTATGAAGTCGCGTCAAGCCCAACTGAATCCACCTCTTTTCCAAGTGTCATTAACGGTAAATTTAATGTTATAAATTGGAAGTTGACTACGGCCAAACCATTTTTATGAAAATTGCAGAGTCTTCATCAATAACTATTGATCATAATTACGCACGCGTAAATAATGACCTTCTTTCTTTCAAACCAACAGACAAAGGTGAATTGATTACTAATATAATTTATTTGAATATACCGAAATAAAATGTTTACAATTTATTAGGAGAGATCTATTACTTCAAAGAGGATGACATGGAAGTTTCTAACTATGAAGTACCTAATATTTTTTGAGGCAATCATTTGTCAAGAAGAAATCGCGAATAAATCGCAAGCGGAAGGAGCTACTAATGCCCAAGAATTTGGCAAGAAAAAGCCGCAGAGTGCAAGTGAAAGGTTTGAAAACCAGAAACGAAATCCTTTACTAAAACAAGATCAAGCAACAGTCTAAGCTAATAAAAATAATGAAGGATAAGATTTCCAAATTAAGCGAGAAATCAGCTGGTGGCGAGAAAGATGTTAGCCAAGCAACCAGATTTTTATCTGAAATTGGAAATGAAATTTTTAATTCAGAATTCTAAGTTAAGATTGCGAAAAAAAAGGGTCGTCGTTACACGACAAAACTGAAAAGCACTTTCGCTATACTACCATAGCCCTGAGGCATACAGACAATGGGCTTCAATATTATGCTTACCAGCAAAACGAACGATCCGAAAATGGCTAGCAACTAGTGAAATTCAGCCTGGTCTTGACCAAAAGATTTTGCAAGCGTTAAAAGCAAGATTTGAAAAGAAGCCAAAAGATGATCGGTTGTGTATCCTTGCCTTTGACGAAATTAGTTTGAAGGAAGGTCTTTCATATGATGTACAAAAAGACGAAATTGAAGGCTTTGTTGATTTTGGATTTTTAGGAAAGATCTAATCAATATGAAAACAAGCATTAGTTTTCATGGTTAAAGGCTTAAAAACCAATTGGATGCAACCTATTGGATACTTCTTGAGCAAAGATGCTGCTCCTGTTGATCATTTGGAGTATCTTCTAAAAGATTGCGTCAGTCGGCTCCAAAGTTGTGGCCTAATAGTGGGTACCTGCAATCGATCTATGTATGCAAAAATCAAAAATTCTGAGAAAAATCCACACCTTACCATCGGAGACGAAAAAATCCATTTCCTCTATGACACCCCTATTTGCTAAAAAGTCTGCGGAATAATTTTAAGAATTACACATTTGAAATTGATGGAAAGTCTATAGAATGGCAACATATCCAAGACTTTTATGACATGGACGTAAAACTGGGAAAATTCAGGGCTGCACATAAGCTTAAGAGAAAGCATTTAGAATTATCACCATTTTCACAAATGAAAGTTAGCTTGGCAGCGCAGTTATTTAGCCAAAGTGTTGCTGTTGGAATATTTGCAGCGTGTGCAACTGGAACCCTTTCACAGGCAGCCGTATACACAGCAGAGTTCTTAGAAAACATCAATAACTTGTTTTATTGTTGCAATTCTAGAAGAATTGTCGAAGGGAATCCTTCAAAACGCCCGATGACTGACGTATCTCCACATCATGAGATTTTTACAAAAGCCCTCGAAATGTTTAGGAAATTAAAATTCAAAGATTGTAAATTTCGATCTACACCATGCATTGAAGGCTGAAATTATCAATCACTTCATTAATGAACCTTTGGAAAGATTTAAAAGAAAACTACAACTTCAAGTATCTGAACTGGACGGATAAATCAAGATTTTGTAGAAAACTTTTTTGGGTCTATTAGATTAGGTGGCAGAGCGAGAGATCACAACTCCCCTCATCACTTTCGAGGAGCGTATAGGGCTGCTTCTGTAAACTGCCTCTTGAAACCTTCCAATTCAAACTGTTGCTATGACATGGATCATTTTTACTTGACATTGACACATTAAAAACTCAGTAGATCCAGAATTCTTAAACTTGCCAAGGATACTCGATGATGGATCCTATCCTCCAACTTTATGCCAAGAGAAGAGTTTCAAATCTATCAGAAGTCATTAGTAGGTCAGGAAACAAACAGAGACAACATTCACGCGTTTGTAGCAGGATATGTACTTT
>JAEQBA010001779.1:28206-141150 GCA_019434445.1 Phalangium opilio
AGTAGAATAACAGCTGCTAGTTTAAAAACTGTAATTTGACCACAGTTATAGACATGTTACAGATCTGCAAAAGTGATGGAAAAGTAGAAATCCAGCTGCCAATTTAAAACTGCAAATTGACTATATTTATGACATGTTACAGGTTTGCAAAAGTGATGAAATAGTAGAAATACCAGCTGCTATTTAAAACTGTAATTTGACCATATTTATAGACATGTTACAAGTCTGAAAAAGTGATGGAAAAGTAGAAATCCAGATCACTCTTTCAAACCTGTAACATGCCTATAAATGTGGCCAAATTGCAGTTTTAAATAGCAGCTGGATTTCTACTTTTCTATCACTTTTGCAGACCTGTAACATGTCTATAAAAAGCTCCAATTACAGTTCTAAATTGGCAGCTGCATTTCTGCTTTTCCATCACTTTTGCAGATCTGTAACATGTCTATAAATGTGGTAGAATTGCAGTTTTAAATTAGCAGCTGGATTTCTACTTTTCTATCACTGTTGCAGACCTGTAACATGTCTATTAAAACGGTCAAATTACAGTTCTAAATTAGCAGCTGGATTTCTACTTTTCCATCACTTTTGCAGACCTGTATCATATCTATAAAAACGGTCAAATTACAGTTTTAAACTAACAGCTGGTATTTCTACTTTTGCTTAGCGTTTGCAGAATTGCGCTGCATATTTCTGCCAGGCTAGACAGTTAACAGTTAACAAACAGAAAATGTAGAAACGGCAGTCAATTTGCAGTTCTAGAATTGCTGTGAAATTTTCCCGTTTTTTGAGCAGCAGAAATGTAGCCTTAATGGTTACAGCGTGGTAGCGATAAAAAAGCGCGTATGCAGATGAATTACAGCTTAAAATTTTTGTACGGGAAGTCAACTTCGAGCGCTCCATAAATTTTTATCTGCTTCTGTTAGGCATTAATATTACTGCTTTTATTTTCCTAAACTTTGAATAAACAATTGGTTAGGCCTAAAAAGGCATCTTAAAAAAGCTTTACTCATTCATCTCAATAAGATCTTTTGATCTAATACTGTCACGTCTCGATCCTAAAAATATTTAAACCACCATAAAAGATAGAAAATTGAAACATTTTTGGTCATAAAGAGCCAGTATTGTATATACAGTTATCAAAAGTTTATCAGATATATTTCAATAAGTATGACACTGCCTATACTTCGTAATGCTAGAGACTTACTGAGAGCTAGTTCGAGAATGACTCGAGAATTGAATACACTCGGTTTTGCAGTCCAACTTCACCGATTAAGACAAGATCTACTATCACCATGGCGCTCGAAATGTGAAGGAAATTGCGAACCAAAGTACTTTAGCGCTATCATATAAGTCTACAGCAGTTTTCCTGGTTGCGAATAGACGTAAAACAAGCCTGTCGGGACCCTTCCCTTCAGTTGTTATCGGTTTTTAGCTACAAGTTTTAAAGACTTTTTCGATTATGTTCTGTGAGTGTGTATGTTGTGGATGTTAGATAGACGAAAAGACCTTTTATCTAGATGTGGTAAGAACTTGTACATGTACCTAAACAGTTGAACCATCTCAGATATTACTTTAGCAAGTCAGAAAAGCGTGTATTCAGATAAATTACAGCTTAATATTTTTGTAAGGGATGAGTACAAGTTGGGAATCCAAAATAAACCTCTCCAAGTCGAGACGCAATTTAGAGGCTATTTTTAAATATTAAAAAAATATAATTGATATTTATTAATTTAATCGTCATTAATTTACCTTAATTCTAGTTAAATCGTTTTAAGGAACTTTATTCCTAAAATAATTTTAAACATAGCTATTGTTGACGTTTGAACTCAAGCATAAGCCTCTTTAAAATTTTTTGGAAATTTAGGGTATATAAGGCGACTGATTCACAATAATTGATAGGAAAACCCGCAATGACCCTGCAAAGCATCTGAAACGCGCCTGCAATGATCCTGCAAAGAATCTGAAATGCACCTGCAATTATCCTACAAAGTATCTGAAATGCACCTGCAATGATCCTGCGAAGTATCTGAAATGCACCTGCAATGATCCTGCGAAGTATCTGAAATGCACCTGCAATGATCCTGCGAAGTATCTGAAACGCATCTGATATTATTCCAAAAAGTATCTGAAACGCACCTGCAATTATCCTACAAAGTATATGAAAAGAACCTGCAATGATCCTGCAAAGAATCTGAAACGCGCCTGCAATTATCCTACAGAGTATCTGAAATGCACCTGCAATGATCCTGCGAAGTATCTGAAACGCGGCTGCAATGATCCTACAAAGTATCTGAAACGCACCTGCAATTATCCTACAAAGTATCCGTAATACGCCTGCAATGATCCTAAAAAGTATCTGAAACGCGCCTGCAATGATCCTGAAAAGTATATGAAAAGCGCCTGCAATTTTCCTACAAAGTATATGAAATGCTCCTGCAATTATCCTAAAAATATCTGAAAAGTAACTGCAATTATCCTACAAAGTATCTGAAACGCGCCTGTAATTATCCTACAAAGTATCTGAAATTCGGCTGCAATGATCCTAAAAATTATCTGAAAAGCACCTGCAATGATCTTACAAAGCATTTGAAACGCGCCAATTATGATCCTGAAAAGTATCTGAAACGCGACTGCAATTTGCCTACAAAGTATATGACAAGCGCCTGCAATTATCCTAAAAAGTATCTGAAACGCGCCTGCTATTATCCTAAAAAGTATCTGAAAAGCACCTGCAATTATCGTACACATTAAAGTATCTGAAACGCGCCTGTAATGGTCCTTAAAAGTATCTGAAACGCGGCTGCAATGATCCTGCAAAGTATTTGAAACGCGGCTGCAATTATCCTACAAAGTATCCGAAACGCAGCAGCAATGACCCTGCAAAGTATCTGAAACGCGTTTGCAATTATCTTACAAAGTATATGAAATGCTCCTGCAATTATCCTAAAAATATCTGAAAAGTACCTGCAATTATCCTACAAAGTATCTGAAACGCGCCTGTAATTATCCTACAAAGTATCTGAAATGCGGCTGCAATGATCCTAAAAATTATCTGAAAAGCACCTGCAATGATCCTACAAAGCATCTGAAACGCGCCAATAATGATCCTGAAAAATATCTGAAACGCGACTGCAATGATCCTGAAAAGTACCTGAAACACGCCTGCAATTTTCCTACAAAGTATATGAAGCACGCCTGCAGTTTTCCTACAAAGTATATGAAACGCTCCTGAAATTATCCTGAAAAGTATCTGAAATGCGCCTGCAATTATCCTAAAACTTATCGGAAAATCACCTGCAATTATCCTACAAAGTATCTGAAACGCGCCTGTAATTATCCTACAAAGTATCTGAAACGCGCCTGTAATTATCCTACAAAGTATATGACAAGCGCCTGCAATTATCCTAAAAAGTATATGACAAGCGCCTGCAATTATCCTAAAAAGTATCTGAAACGCGCCTGCAATTATCCTAAAAAGTATCTGAAACGCGCCTGCAATTATCCTACAAAGTATCTGAAACGCGCCTGCAATTATCCTACAAAGTATCTGAAACGCAGCTGCAATGACCCTGCAAAGTATCTGAAACACACCTGCAATTATCCGACAAAGAATCGGAAATGCACCTGCCATTATCCTACAAAGTATCTGAAACGCGCCTGCAATTTTCCTACAAAGTATATGAAACGCGCCTGCAATTATCCTAAAAAGCATCCGAAACCCGCCTGCCATTATTCTACAAACTTAGCAATTTCTGACTGTAACATGCATACAATATATCTGGAAGGTACAGTACCTGTAATGAGCCTACAAACATCCTGATTTCTTACGGGAGTTACTATTTCCCCCTCTGTTTTCTAGCTGTAAGGTAGCTATTTTATGACTCTAGAGTAGCTAAATTTTGTATACTGCTGTACTGAGTTTTCTAACGGAAGATATTTTTTCTGCAAAACGTCTAAATTGTTCTGCATTGCTCTCTGGAATGCATCTTAATTTTGTCTGAAGTTGAACCTTTTTCAGGTTTATTCCAGTATTTTTCCAGAATATTCCAGTTTATTTGCAATATATTGCAGATTCTAAAAAATATAAATAACAGCAAAATGCAGCCGTAAATTTTTGTACGGGCTGTCTTGTAGACAAAGACGGGAAAAAGTATGAGATAAGTGTAGAAAATTAAATGCCTGAAGTAACAGATATTCAATTTTCTTTTTTGAACAAATGATTATAATACATAAATTATTTTGAAAAATTCTTTAGTTTTTTTCACTAAAATTACTTTAGTAAAAATATTTTAATAGATTTTATATTTCTCATTTAAAAATATAAAAATTAAACTCATAATTCTCAATTTTTTTAGATATGCAAGTATTTGAACCTTCTTAAAGACCATGTCAGTCGAAAGTAAAGCGTAGTATCAAGCTGGTATCCATTGAAGAAGCCTTTTTCTAGAACTAATATTGGAAGCAAAATACTAGGGTAAGTAATGTTGAAAAAATTTTTTCGCATATGAAATTTTGGTGAAAAAAACTAAGATAAAAATTATTTCAAATAATTGGTGTTCTATAATCATGTGTTCAAAAAAGAAAATTGAATATCTGTTACTTCAGGCATTTAATTTCTACACTTATCTCTTACTTTTTCCCATCTTTGTCTTCAAAGACAGTTCTTATTAATATCTCTTACTTTTTCCCATCTTTGTCTTCAAAGACAGTTCATATTAATATCTCTTACTTTTTCCCATCTTTGTCTTCAAAGACAGTTCTTATTAATATCTGTCACTTCAGTCTTAATATTAATTAAAATAGTTTAAAAACTGTAGGAGAGAAAACGTTATAGGACGTTGCACTTTCATTAGTTAAAGCTTTTGAACTAACCAAGCATCTATTACATAACTTCAATCCTCACTGCTTGACTTGACAATCAACAACCAGTCAAACTCATATTGCTTTCCCGTCATTTTCACAAGCAAATCACAGAGCAAGCGGTAGTTATACCACAAAAAGATTAGGTAGGCCTGTGCACAAAAATATTCCATAGATCTGAGCACCAACAGATGTCATAGAATTGTGCACCAACACAAGTCATACGCTTATCGGTAATCTAGCTTATTTACCTGCCATCGGTAATCTAGCTTATTTACCTGCCATCGGTAATCTAGCTTATTTACCTGCCATCGGTAATCTAGCTTATTTACCTGCCATCGGTAATCTAGCTTATTTACCTGCCATCGGTAATCTAGCTTATTTACCTGCCATCGGTAATCTAGCTTATTTACCTGCCATCGGTAATCTAGCTTATTTACCTGCCATCGGTAATCTAGCTTATTTACCTGCCATCGGTAATCTAGCTTATTTACCTGCCATCGGTAATCTAGTTTAATTACCTGCCATCGGCAATCTAGCTTAATTACCTGCCATCGGCAATCTAGCTTAATTAGCTGTAATCGCTAATCTAGCTTAATTAGCTGTAATCGCTAATCTAGCTTAATTGGCTGTAATCGCTAATCTAGCTTAATTAGTTGTAATCGCTAATATAGCTTAATTAGCTGTAATCGCTAACATAGCTTAAATAGCTGTAATCGCTAATATAGCTTATATAGCTGTAATCGTTAATTAAAACTGGGTCACTGGAGCCCCCAAAAATGTGTCCATGAACAATTCCATACTCATTAAATATATGAGGTAATGATAACGTAATTGACTGTTTAATATTGTCAAACGTTCTAAGAAGAAAACGGGTCGATCCGATTGAATAACTTCGCCAAAGTTCTTCCAACGGAGTGAACGTTGGTGAAGCAGGTCGCCAATCGAGTTTATACCACAATTGGCAAATCGGGAATGTAGATTTCCGCTCAGCGTTTCAACATCCCTATCCCGAATAAACCGATTGTCAAAAATCCGAAATGTGAAAACCGTTTCCCGAAGATATAGGTCGAGGGAAATGGTCAATGGTGAGAGTTGCCAAGTAGTTAGACACGTCTTATATACCTGTATGGAGCAGGCTGTTAGAGGTTCCATCATGAAAAGGGTACGTATTGTAGTAAAATTTGGGAAAATAAGTCGTAGTAGTTAGTGCGCAACGTCAATATGAGGGGAATCATTGGGATTGCAATTAAGTATATTGGCTGCTTAAGCCAACCGAAAAGCTTTCATTTTAGTGGCTACATCCACCAGACCTATTCCACCAAAACGCTTGTCAAGAGTAAGGGTTTTAAAGGATACCTAATGAACACCATCCCAAATGACCAGGGAGAGGCGACTTTGTGCATCGCGAACAAACTCAGAAGGGGGGGTCAAGAACTTTTAAGCGATGCCACAAAACAGAGGAGGCCAGCTGATTAATAATAAGGACTCTGCCATAAACCGATCATAAGTATCTTAGACGGTACCACCGTCCTAGTGTGCGTTGAAGACGCATCAAAAGTTCCGGCCAATTTCTATCTTCGTGAGAACGTTCATTACCGAGATGAACACCCAGGAATTTACCAAACTCGGCGTGCCAAGGGATGTTGAACGGACAATCTAAGCGAGTGCTCCAAGCTCCGCACCTCAAACCAAAGGATTTAGCAAAGCTAACAGAAGCACCTGAGATTTTACAATAATGGTCGAGAGCGGAGCGTAATACCTTAAAATCTAAGTCTGACCGGATAAAGATGTTTAAATCATCCGAATACGAGGCGCACTTACGCTTACTGTGGCCTTGGACAGCACTGTCCGAAAGCGTCTGCCGAATATGTGCAAGAAGAGGTTCTATTGAGAGGGAGAAAAGAGGACCAGATAGTGGGCAACCTAGACGGATCCCACGACTAAAAGAGATTGGTGCTGAGAGCAAGTTATTAACTCTGAGTCTAAAAAAGGCACCTGAATAGATGGCCTTTATCCTGGTAATAAAAGAGGGTGGAAAACCCAAAGCGTTGTAGCATTTCGAATAGATAATCATGATCTTCCTTATTGAAGGCTTTCTCAAAATCAATGTTTATTATAGCTAGGGTTTCAATAGACTTATTGGTTGGGTATAGTAGATCTCTGAGAGATGCCAGAGTTTAAAAGATTGATCTGCCAGGTATTGAATAAGTCTGACTTGACCCTACAGCAGAGCTGATGACTTCATTCATGCGTAGCGCCAATAATTTTGTAGTCAGAGTTGGTAAGCGACACAGGTCTCCAAATATCACTGTATGCTCAGTGAACACGTAATATAGGGGGCGGTGCTTCTAAGACCCCAAGCTAGCATGAAGAACCCGCTTTTTTTGAATTGGGATTTGCGTGGATGTGATGAGCGTAACCAAGATAACTAGATGCGTGTGGACGAATCTCCCATCGGAGAGACCGAAACCTGAGCTCTAAGAACATGCAGTCGAAGATTCCCTCACCCCTATATCCTCTTAGGGAATACTATGCCAAATAGAATTCGTTCAAAACGTGGACAAACTCATCGGAACGGAGACATTTTTGTTACAAACTTTATTCTATATTTTTTTGTCTATCGTGAATATCATACTTACATTTCCAAGTATTTCTTGTCCGTCCATAGTAGGGTTGAACCTTTAATTATGAACACAATTAGGAATGCTCTTTCGTTATGATATCAGAAGAGCGTATGAAGGAGTAGCCCCGAGCCATATGGTCAAGAAACGAGGGAAAAGTACTTTTGACCACATCGCGATCGCGTTGCAAAAACTTGTGGCAATGCTTATATCTGGCAACTATGTGTCGGATCTAACTCGCGTAGTGCAATTATTTACACAATTCTAAGATATGAAGGGTCTAAAATTAATCTAAGACTAATGCTACCAATATGTAAGAGCGGTATTTACAGAATAAAAGGGACGACAGTGAATATTTTTCCAGGTTATGGTTCATTTGGCCAAAAAGGGGTTAATAAATGTCCCTGAGGGTTCGTGGCGCCACAAAGTCACCCACTAAAAAAGTATTCAAGGTTTTTGGAGTGAAAGGTCAAATGGGTTAACTCTTCAAACCTTTCCCACTACACTGAGAATAGGTTCAAGCAATAATAGTTAACTGACTTTTGGAAAATAACTATGAAATTTAAATTTGAAACGAAAGTAATGGATGCTTGTCGTTTTCCTCTGGTGCTCAAGATTAACTGTTAAGAATGCGGCTTCTGTTGGGTCCATAGCTATGACTCGTACTCCTCCTTCATTCGCTCTAATGACCTACTTTACCTGAGACGTTTCGTGTGTTCAAAAATGAAAAACCAAAGTCGAGTTGCAGAATCGAAAGGATAATCCAAAGGACTCTAGAAAAGGCGTTCAATCTTTAAACACAACATTAACTCAAGTGCATCAACTCTACAACTAAAGTCTTTAGAAACCAGGGTCCATTAGTACAAAATGCTTTGAATTTTGATGACGGTGATTTTATTGCGAAACTGAACCGAATTCCAATTACAGCCATACAATTCTGGTTCATTTCTGGTAAATTTCACAAAAGCTTAATTAATTTAAAAGAAACTATTTTTTCAAGTGCTCTAGAAAGTTTTTAAATTTTTATTAATTTGACTCGACTAGTTTCGGTCTCGTTATTGGACTATCATCAGAATGACCCGTTTACAAAAGAAGCTCCATACCTTGTTAACAGATATTCTAAAAAAAGCCTTTTTTTTCTAAACAAGTCATACTGGTAATAAAGGTCCAATAATGAGACCGCAACTAGTCGAGTAATTTTAATTAAATATTTGAAAACTTTCTTGAAAAAAATAGTTTCTTTTAAATTCATTTTAAGTTATTTTGCGCCAGGTGCTAGGCCTATTAATCTCCATTTCCATGTCATGGTTTTTATTTGGGTGTATTTCTTAGTGTATTGCGTTTGTTATGAGACACTTCCACTGAACTTAAACTCCGATCTTTAATGTGTGGTTAAAATTTCCGATAGGTTTTTTTTTAAACAATAAAGTTGAATAACAACAAAAATACATCATGTGAAGAATTTAATTCCTTTAAGATTTGGAAACTAGATACGAAACCCCATATTAAAAGAAACCAAGAAGTTATATCTAGTATCTCAGAGAGAAGGTATAAATTCACCAGATTTCCAGCTTTATCGCCAGTCCAAACGTAGGTACGGAGTTAATCCCCGCCTCTAAATTACAACCAGCATCTGATTGGTTCTTGAAAACTCACGTCAGCGCGACGACGCGAATGACGAAAATTACAGTCATATTTTCCGACTGAGGAGAGGCGAAATAGCTCGGCGTCTCGTTTTACGTCCCCCTTGTATTTTTAAAGGGGGACTGGGACTATGGCGCACGAATACAAAGGCATCTTATACCTTCTCTCTGAGATACTGATATAACTTCTTGAGGAAACATTATGGGCTATTTACAACTTAGTTTTGGCTATCTATAACTTACCTTTCCATCCGGCCATGGCACAGTAATATTATACACGGTTTCCATCATGTTGCACCGAAGAAAGTTAGTTTTAACTGTAAATTAATATATTAGCGCTGGGTTAATCATTTTCTTTTCTAAACCAAACGAAGTCGCGTGAAAAACACGAGGGGCTAATCACTCTCGAGCTACATCAGCGAGGGCCACATTAGGGAAAAACACGGAATTAAGTCCACTCTTAAATAGAAGGTACAAACTTCGTAATTCATCTCCAGATTTGTTCCCTAAAACCACTTGACCAAACAGTAAAATTCGAGCACTGTTACAGCAAACAGCAGCTGAGGCGTCGTCCCTTTACCCTATAGCTACGGACATGAGATCTTGCTACGGACGATAAATCGCTAGTGATTTCGACGCTGAAAAAAAGGTCCGCGACTTTGAACACCGAAAGGGACCGAATGTTTTTGAAAAGACCGGCCCACGGCATTAGCTCGGAGGCTTATAAAATATTTTGACTAACCTTTTTGTGGACGAATTGGAAATGAAAGTGTACCAATTAGAGTCTCTGGTGAAAATATTGCACTAACGAAATAAGCTTTAGCGATAACTAATAATCGAAAGATAAAACACCAATCGAACAAATCATTTTATAGAACAGCTCGGTATGTAGTCAAAATTTTCTAATTTAGACAATCACGGTGCTAGATACCGTTCGGCTCAACTTTCTAATATTGCAATACCAAACTAAAAGTCGAATTGTTGACGTTCAATTACGTGTAAAGCGGAGGGAGAAATAGCAATCCGGGTTTATGTGTTGTGTTACTATATTGTCGTACATCACGCTATTTACGAGATTAGTTTCTGAGAGAGCTCGCATCTCATGAATATTTTCTAGCTTTGTGCTATTTAGTCTAGTTTTCTTACTTCTGTATAAGTTACAGAGGCCAGCTACTAAAATCACTATTCATCTTAAAAATGCTGTGATTTAGATTAAAAACACGTATCAGAACTGGTTTCTGAGTATAATTATTCTAGATAACGAGGAAATCTCTGTTTACGACAATTTCAAAACATGGGACTTCCAAAGCATTTCAATTTGCCTGTTTCCTTCTCTTTACCAAGTATAACATTATCCAGAAAGGGGATACTAGAAGCAGTATGACACTCTGCATCCTTTTAATACTTCAGTTATGCAACACAATTCTCCCCAGGCTCACCCTTTTAGTTTGCTCTCCTGCTCATCAAACTTCAGATGGGCATCGCCCAGTGGGGTGAATTCTACATCTGTTTACTAGTAAATCCACATCAATCAACCCAGAAACCTCTTCATGACGTGGGACAACAATCCATTGAAATAAAATAGGAAAATATTTTTCAAATAGCTATACGTTTTTTTGCTTTTAAAACAGTTTTAAACTAAAGCATCATATTAAAGTTTTCCGCTTTCCAAGTTCCATTGATTAAGTATGTTTAATTTTTAAATTTTCAAAACCATTCTAATCTGAGATATTTTAGCATGTATATTCGCTGTAAATAGTCAGTTTATGATTTAGCACGTTTAAACCTCTTTGGTCCAATTCTCGGCGGAGGGATGGATTGAAAAACAAGGGTACCTAGGCTTGTGTGAGCTAACAAGTTAAGTTGGAAAAGTAACCCCCCCCCCCTCCACACTAATATATATAGTTACGAACTGCCTTAGGGACCGAAACAATAAAAATGATCTTGCAAGGTTACCGATTACTGGTAATTAAGCTAGATGACCGATTACTGGTAATCGACCTAGATGACCGATTACTGATAATCGAGCTAGATGACCGACTACTTTTTATTGAGCTAGATGACCGACTTATTTTTATTGAGCTAGATGACCGACTTATTTTTATTGAGCTAGATGACCGACTACGTTTTATTGAACTAGATGACCGACTACGTTTTATTGAACTAGATGACCGACTACGTTTTATTGAACTAGATGACCGACTACGTTTTATTGAACTAGATGACCGACTACGTTTTATTGAACTAGATGACCGACTACGTTTTATTGAACTAGATGACCGACTACGTTTTATTGAACTAGATGACCGACTACGTTTTATTGAACTAGATGACCGACTACGTTTTATTGAACTAGATGACCGACTACGTTTTATTGAACTAGATGACCGACTACGTTTTATTGAACTAGATGACCGACTACGTTTTATTGAACTAGATGACCGACTACGTTTTATTGAACTAGATGACCGATTACGTTTTATTGAACTAGATGACCGACTACGTTTTATTGAACTAGATGACCGACTACGTTTTATTGAACTAGATGACCGACTACGTTTTATTGAACTAGATGACCGACTACTTTTTATTGAACTAGATGACCGACTACTTTTTATTGAGCTAGATGACCGACTACTTTTTATTGAGCTACATGACCGACTTCTCTTTATTGAGCTAGGTGACCGACTACTTTTTATTGAGCTAGATGACCGACTACTTTTTATTGAGCTAGATGACCGACTTATTTTTATTGAGCTAGATGACCGACTTATTTTTATTGAGCTAGATGACCGACTACGTTTTATTGAACTAGATGACCGACTACGTTTTATTGAACTAGATGACCGACTACGTTTTATTGAACTAGATGACCGACTACGTTTTATTGAACTAGATGACCGACTACGTTTTATTGAACTAGATGACCGACTACGTTTTATTGAACTAGATGACCGACTACGTTTTATTGAACTAGATGACCGACTACGTTTTATTGAACTAGATGACCGACTACGTTTTATTG
Organism: Phalangium opilio; assembly: GCA_019434445.1. NCBI lineage: Eukaryota > Metazoa > Arthropoda > Arachnida > Opiliones > Phalangiidae > Phalangium > Phalangium opilio. Next base: position 40,359 of record JAEQBA010001779.1, read on the forward strand.
AACTAGATGACCGACTACGTTTTATTGAACTAGATGACCGACTACGTTTTATTGAACTAGATGACCGACTACGTTTTATTGAACTAGATGACCGACTACGTTTTATTGAACTAGATGACCGATTACGTTTTATTGAACTAGATGACCGACTACGTTTTATTGAACTAGATGACCGACTACGTTTTATTGAACTAGATGACCGACTACGTTTTATTGAACTAGATGACCGACTACTTTTTATTGAACTAGATGACCGACTACTTTTTATTGAGCTAGATGACCGACTACTTTTTATTGAGCTACATGACCGACTTCTCTTTATTGAGCTAGGTGACCGACTACTTTTTATTGAGCTAGATGACCGACTTCTTTTTATTGAGCTAGATGACCGACTTCTTTTTATTGAGCTAGATGACCGATTACTGGTAATGAAACGAAATTTCCTATCGAAGGTAATGAAAATAGAAAAGTATTAGACGTGTGTTGACGCACAAGTCTATGACGTGAGTTGAGGCACAAATCCATGACATCTGTCGGTGCACAGGTCTACAGAAAGAAATTTAAGTTTGATTGGGCGATGACTCTCAAGTCAAGCAGTCAGAATTGACCGTTACTTAATAGTTGGTTGGTTAGTTCAAACGCGTTAGCTTACGGACGCGCAACGCCATAAGACTTTTTCTCTCCGAGGGTTTCTTAACAATTTTAATTAATATTGAGACTGAAGTAACAGATATCAATGAAAACTGTCATTGTTGACAAAGACGGGAAGTGTGAAAGAAAAGTGAAGAAAATTAATTGCCTAAAGTAGCAAATATTTAAATTTTCACTTTTGAAGGCATGATTTTAAATCATCAATTACTTTAAGTTCTTACCTTAAGTTTGAACTATTAAATTTAGACCGAGACATATTTAGGGTAGTCTTTATTTTCCACAATTACATTTAGTAATTATTTGGTTATTTTACATTTAGTTATTAGATTACATCAACATATATTTGGACACCAGCTACTTCTACGCGCCCTTTGTTATGTACTCCACTGCGGACTCTTTTGGTCACATACGCTCGCCCCATCGTTTTTGTTCGCTTCCGTCAACACTTGCCCTACTGGATGTGGTTTCTGAGGTTTCGCCACTAATGGCAGTGTACTTTAACCATTTGATATCTTGCGGTGACGTGAAACTGAATCCTGGTCCAATCTTGACTATGAGGTGGCCTTGCGTGCATTGCCAGAAACCTGTTACTGACAATCAATTGCCTCTTTTCTGCGAGGGCGACCTTTGTCATCCGACGAGCCCTATTTATGTTCCACCTGTTCTCTACCGGCTTTCACTGACTCATTTTTTGCTGCGCAAGATGCGCCGTCCCTGGATAATTCTGCGTACTCTACAAGGCTCCCTGGACGCTCGAGACATGTCTCTTACCTCCATGCCAATGTTCGCAGCCTTCGCTCAAAGATTAAGGATATGTCTCTCCTGAACTCCTCTCAATATGATGTCATCGGTCTAACGGAAACATGGCTTGACCCTTCTGTTCTGGATTCCGAGATACTACCCCCTGAATATGTCACTTTCCGGAAGGATCGTCCTACACGTGGTGGTGGTGTATTACTGGCCTTGCATGAAAGTCTACATTCGGTTCGCATTGAGTTTTCTGCTGAACTTTAGACCTCTGAAGATGGGATTCCTATTGAAGCGGTGTTTGCGACCTTAACCTGTGGCTCTCGCTCAGCTGTGCTTGGTTGCGTCTATCGTCCGCCGAATTCTTCACTGGCTTATATGGTTACGCATTGCGAACTTTTTGGACACCTACATGAAACACTTCCGCCGAATGACGTTTTTCTTTTGTTGGGAGACTTTAACGTACACATGATGGTTGGATCCGTCTCCAAGAACTGCGGATGAACAGTTGTTTTGCGACACTATCCTTGGCCTTGGGTTTCAACAAACTGTACTCACTCCCACCCGTGGCAACAATTTTTTGGACCTGGTTTTTATTAACGACGAAAGATTCCTGCACGAGACTTGCACTACTGCCAATTTGCCAGGTTGCGACCATTCTGCGGTCACTGGCACTCTCAAGATGCCGCGTCGCTTTACCCAACGTGTTAACCGTTCGGTCCTGAACTACAAAGATTTGGTCTTGGAGGACCTTCTTAATATGATTCGTCACGCCCCTTTTGACTTGGCCTTCTCTCTTAGCTATAACATTGATGAGACCTGGGAACTTTGGTTAGATATTTTTTGGGCCACTGTAAGGGATAACATCAAGTCAACTACCATACGGGGCAGAAAGCGATCGCCTTGGATCACTAAAGAACTTTTTCATCTGAGTCATAAAAAGAGCTCGCTTTATAATAAGGCCTGGAAGTCCAATAAGGATTCAGTCCGGAATAAATATAGACAGTTCAGTAATGTTCTACGTTCGACGACACGTGAGGCTTATGACAAGTACATTGGGACCTTGCACGTTACCCTGGCAACGTATCCTAAACGCTTTTGGAGCTTTGTGAGGTCAAGATCTCTTTTACCACTGTCTTCGTCCCTTGAGGTACCTAATGGGGTGCTGTCTTGCCCTTTAGCCATCGCCGCTGCTTTCGGAAATTATTTTTATGACAGCTTCCGTCCTCCGGATCAGGAGTTGACCTTACTACTTCTTCGTCAGCCTGAACTTCAATTCACCTTCGATCTCGTTGATTCCTCTGATGTTGCCTGTGCCTTGACTCGCTTAAAACCTGGTACCGCTTGCGGACCGGATGGCATAACACCACGTCTATTACAGTTGATGGCTCCTGCGATAATTGGTATACTGACTAAACTCTTTAACTACTCACTGGAGACATCGTCCCTGCCCTCTGGATGGAAATTGACCAATGTGGTCCCGGTTTTTAAGGGTTCTGGAAAACGGAATGATATCTCAAACAACCGCCCTATTTCTCTTACATCCGTCGTTGGGAAGGTCCTTAAATCAATCATGGTCGAGAGACTAAATTTATTCCCCGAAGACAACTCTCTCTGCCTTCATCACAGTTTGGATTCAGGACAGGCCGATCGTGCATGCAGCAACTTTTGCAATCATTTCACCAATGATCGTCTTTCATTGATAAGAGGGGTCCTCCAGATGTACCATAAGAAAATAATATATAGCTCCCTATAAGTATGAAACCCTCCATTTAAGCCATGTAAACAGCATTTTCTTCCATTGAAATTTGTAAAAGGTTTCTAATGCCACCTATTAAGAGTTTTTGGCGTTAAAAAGATGAAATATTTGTTTAGAAAATTTTGAAATTCTATATTGTAATTAAATAGTTAAAGGTCTAGAAGTTATTATTTTGGTAATTATAACTGATTAAGTACATGTCAAAATTATCATAATGTATAGATGGCGCGAGATTTTGACGAACGAGGTTAGCGCTTACACTTGTACGAGGTAAGGAGTATCCCCGGCCCATCGTGCCTTTCGTGGACACCTTAGGTGGCGGCGGCGGTTTCGCCCCCCTTTAACTCGTAGTACCGAAACTTCTCCCACGGGGCGTAAAAGCGTAAGCGCGCAAATGCTGTAGTATGAAAATGTATGAAATGAGCTATATATTATTTTCTTATGGATGTACATGTGGTCTCCTTCGACTGGTCGAAGGCTTTTGACTCGGGTTTGCCACAAGCGACTCTTGTACAAACTGGAACGTATTGGAGTTTCGGGAGCTGTTCTTTTCTGGTTTCGGAACTTCCTGTCCAACCGCTTTCAACGCGTGATTTATCGAGGAGAGTTTAGTTCCTACCGCCATGTTCCATCTGGAGTTCCACAGGGCTCGGTTCTCGCACCATTGCTTTTCAACCTGTTTGTGACCGACCTACCATCCGTTTTATCTGAACGATGTTCCATCTATCAATATGCGGATGACAGCTACATTTCTTTAGGACATACGCGAGGCATCCGACCGGTCTGATTTGCAGGAATATATAGATCGAGTTTATCAATGGGGTGTTGCCAACAACATTTCGCTTAATATCCGGAAATGTAATTTCATGGTTCTGACAAGAAGAAAATATCTAGATGACGTTTCCCATCGGATCAAAGGCACTCCAATGACACGTGTTTTCTTCATGCGGCTACTAGGAGTCAGGGTCAGCTGCGACCTATGCTGGGTTTCTCATGTCGCCTTTTCTGCTAACCGTGCCAAACGTTTGTGTGGATTAATTCGGAGAACGAGTGGCTACTCCAGGGCGTCCCTAACCCTCTACCGCTCGATGTGTCTACCTGTTTTGGAGTTTGCATCCCCGGTTTGGAATCCTTACCTGAAGAAATATATTTCTACCTTAGAAGGTGTTCAACGGCGTTTCACAAGCTTCATTCTGAAGTCTCCCAAACCGCATAAATTCAATCATATACCATATGTAGACAGGCTGCGCACCTTACATCTTTTGCCACTGTCCGTTCGTCGTGATGTTTGCGATATGGTTACACTTGTCCGCCTGGCCACTTCACCTACCTTCCGCCTACACGAATTTTTGACTTTGAATTTTTGACCTTGAATCACAGACATGCCGTTCTGAAGTTCTCAATAAAATATGCGCGATGCCTTGCCTTGGAGAACTCATTCTTTTACAGAAGCGCTAGTGCTTGGAACGCGTTACCTCAGATCAGACGCTACTCATTCATCGATTTTAGTTTCGGTCTTTAATTTCGAAATTTTTGCTATATGCCTGGGTCTCTGATTTTCCTTCAAATTAATTAACTTTCATTCATTTTATCTTTTGTATATTTATATCTGTGCATTAAGTGTTTTTGTATTGTCCCGGTAATCACCATGAATAGGCTTTATTATTTCTCTTCCTCTCATTACTTCCAGAAGTAAGATTAGGGACTAAAAGTATCGAGGCAACCCTATTCTTCTCTTGGCGAAAGTGAATATTCTTGATAACACAAAAACGGTTGGCCCTCTGGTACCGGTTTCTGAGTTTTCCCTCCAAAACGTGAGACGCTCGCGGCTCTAGATGGCCGAACTAGATTCAAGCACCCGCGTCCGTTCTTCGCGGCTTTAGGTTGAGGGGAAGAGGGTAGGAAATTACTTGGAACTCGACCAATTATTTCTCTCTAGTGTATGCGCGATGGTAGTGGCATAAAATCCTCAAATTTGTTCACTTGTGCCAATATCTACTACCAATAGCTCTTTACTTCTAGTCTCATCTTGCTTCGGGTACCACCCATAAATATGGGGATGCCTTCACATGAGCAGTTCCCTTATGAGCGGATTTCATAATAGCGGTCCTCATAACAACAGTTCTCTAAATAACGGTTCCCGAAATGACAGTTTACCCATTACAACAAATACCGGTACAGCGGTTCTCGTAAACGCGGCGTACTAAAGAGCGAAAAAACAGATATCTGAAAAACCATAGTTGTTTATTATGGTGTAATTTTGCCAAGCTGAGTTACATGAACTCAAAAAGAACTAGGTCAGATATGGATAATTTCGTTAGGTTAAAGTTGATTATTTCAACTAAATAGTATTAGGTTAGGTTAGGTTAGGTTTTGTTTCGTTTGGTTAGGCTTAGATTAGTAATATTTTGGAAATGGTATAGCAATGTTACGCCTTTTCCAAAAAAATTAATGTTTACAATTATCTACTTCCGAAATAAATAACCTTTCTCGAATTATAATATGCCTTTTCCAAAAAAATAACCTTTCTCTAATTTTTATATGCCTTTTCCCAAAAAAATAACCTTTCTCGAATTATAATATGCCTTTTCCAAAAAATTTCTGTTTACAATTATCTACTTCCGCAATAAAATAAGCTTTCTTGAATTATTTTTCCATCCTGGTATGAGAATTGTAAACTGATACAGCCTGAAGAACAGTACAATATTTAATTGTACTTTTAAAAAATATCATAAACACGATAAGTTAGTAGGTCACATTACTGATTAAATGATCACAGAAAAAGGTAGTTTTTGAAACCAACGAATACATTTGTATTGTTAAGAAATGCTCAAAACTCAACAAAAACACTACTATTTCCCAAAACAGCAGCCACTATTTCTAAACAGCAGTTTTGAAAAACTCCGCTGTTTTGTTGGAATCGCGGTTGCTATTTCGAGAACTGCTATACAGGGAACTGCTCATATGAGGTACACCCTAAATATGACTTCCACTAAAATTTCTAAAATCTAAAGGAAATGAGAATATATATTAGCTGTAATGAAGGGCATTTCTAATCAATACACTTAAAACGATTAGTATATCTCTCTTGAATATATATAGTATGAATGAATGGTATATCTCATTTGTTGAATGGAGTAATGGAACTGAAATGGATCTCTCAGTGAGTTTACACACTTATACTTAAGCACGCTTCGCGAATCGCGGCATAAATCGTTACTCTCCATTTAGTCATTAGTTAGATCGCGCGTCAAAACGATCCGGGTTCGTTCTCATAAAATCACAGTCATCAACGGTCCTCACGTTTGTCTGGTAAATTGTCCTGCAAAAATCTCAATTATGCCTCCCCATTTAACCTTGGTTGCTTAAAAAAGGCTCCAATTAACCAATCGCCTACAATTCCGCACCACACGTTCAAACTAAACTGCACCTCATGTGCCCTTACGCGTGGAAAGTCCTTCGTGGACACCAGTTCCACCCATATCATTTACAAAAAGTACAAGCTTTAACGAAGGTGACTTCTTTCTGGCAGTGGATTTGGCACAAGTAATAGACTTGGACTTTCCACGTATTTTGTTGGTCTCTGATGAAGCCAATTTTTCGCATGGTGGTGTAATTACTTTGCACAACCACCAAGAGTGGAACCAAAGAAACCCACACGCGACACACGTAAGGGCGCATCAGGTACGATTTAGTTTGAACGTGTGGTGCGGAACTGTGGGCGATTGGATAATTGGACCTTTTTTATGCAACCAAGGTTAAATGGGGAGGCATACTTGAGATTTTTGCAGGACAATTTACCAGACCTTGGTCCTCCGACACAGAATGTGGTTCATGCACGATGGGGCACCGCCACACTTTAGCCTTCGAGTAAGACAGCATCTTGATGTCAAATTCCCTTTGAGGTTGATAGGTCGACGATTTTTTCCTGTGGGGCCATGTGAAGGAGTTGGTGTACCGTAGTGAAGTTCGAGATGTCCAGGACTTAAGACAAAGAATCATTGATGGATGTGATAACATCCTGCAACACGCCAGGAATCTTGGAACGTGTTCGCGAGTCGTTTAAAAGACGCGCGCAAATTTGCTTAAACGTTGAAGGAGGTCATTTTCAACAATTTTTCTAAATGCTAATGTTTTGTAACCGCTGGTGTTTAAGGCGCAATAAATTTGATTGGGATTATTATTTTTGAAGTAACGTTATTAATACGAGAACGAATAATGTTAGCGGCCCTTTNGCCCGGATACGTATAAAATTAACCTGGCCAAATACGCGTCCAGATGGATCTATAACGATAAATTAATTCAAGATATTTCTCCCTTTGTTGCGGACCTCATTGTATATTCTTCCTTATTCAAAGATGTCAGGAAATTCGTTTCATAGAGTTCTGAAAATGTATGAAAATAAAAAAAAAACGGAATTAACGACGCCTTATCTTTATGGAATATCTGCTTCACTTGTTAAGACATAGATATGAAAAATGTAACCAATAAAATATAAAGTTGTAATGTTAATAATCAGATACATTGTATTGAATGCTATATATATAAAATTGTAATTATCATGCTTTTTTATATAATCAGATACATGAATTTTTATATACTCAAATACATGTTTTATATAATCAGATACGTGTTTTTCAATATAATGAGTTAGATGCTTTTATATAAAATGTAATAATCATTATTAAGGTTATTTTTTTGCCTTTCTATAAGTTACCCATTCGATCTTAGATTCGGGCTTTTGAAGCTCTTTCAACTAGCTTCGCGATCTTTTTTATTTTGGCTTGTGTAGGGTACGGTTTTGATTTCGTAGATGGAATTTTCGCGAGTCTTTTTTCGGCGAAGTCTCATCGTTAGGGTTAAGTTTCCGGAACTTTGAACCAGAAGCGCCCTTCGTTGATAAGGCCTGTTGTTGAGACGCCACGGGCTGATTCGGTACCATGGGTGTTAAAACTGGCATACTAGGCGTTTGAGACGTCCCGGACTGTTTCGGTACCACGGGTCCCATGGGTGTTAAAATTGGCATACTGGTCGTTCGAGAGAGTGACGCTGGCGTAGTAAACGATATCGCCGGTGTTTGACCCATTGCTGTACTACTCATTATAGGCTGTGGGGTAGTCAGACTCGAGGAGATATTAAAAGGGATACTTTGGGAGGGGTAGCGACATTAGTAGGGACATTTGGGAGGGGGTAGTATATTAGAGATATTAATAGGTATATTCTGGATAGGGTAGACGAGGATGAAGGACTTAGAGGCTGTATTTTACTCGACACTCCGGGTGCTGGAAAAGACGAATCGTTGTAGGTGGCAAGATAGTAACGCTTGGTGGCTCCGCTAAACTCTTTAAAGATAAATATTTTTGAAGAGTTAAAAGGTACTCCTTCAATTTTTCCTCGGCAGAACCAGGTTTTCTCAGTACCTCTTTAATGGCGTTGTCTAAACTGTTAACTTCCTTTTGATTGTCCGTCATAAAGCCGCTGGTACTAAAACGCACTTTTTCATTATCTAGTAAAGACCGAAGCTATTGTCGGTATTAACATTGAAAGCAACGCCGGCCAGAATCCTCCTACCTGTTTAATTAACACCTGTCGCCTCTTTTTGTCGCTTAAACCTCTCTTGGATAAATACCTTATAACGTTTTTGTAACGTTGAAGTCTTTTCTTTTTATGACGATTCAATGGAATACCGCCGTTCTTCAAATTATAACAAATACCGCTTATACAATCCAATTGGGGTCGCGTACACTTTGATATTAAAAGTTTTCTTTGTTTCACACCGCTTTTACGCAAGAGATTTAAAAAGGGTAATTGATTCCTAACCGACACGGGTAAAGGCATGTCTCGAAATGAGGTTAAATAAATTGAGATTTATATTTTATGGATTATTATTTTCTAACGTAGATTACCATCGGTCCTTCATTAGGGAATATATTGGACCTAAGTCTTAAACTATTATCGGTACTTTGTTTTAGATCTATTAAGATATAAGAATACGCTTTTTCGGTACACTCTTCGTACGCTTCTGTTAGGCGTTTGGTGTCTGTAGGAAAAAGCTGACGACTTAAATAGCGAACCTGGTTATTATCCCTAGGATTTTTAAACATAACGATATAAGAACAGTTCAATGATATATTTCTAGAATATTTACCTGGGTTAAAGACATTTTGAGACAGCAGCACGATGCTTAAAGATAAATGATGACTCCCGACACAAAAAAGATTACTTATAAACTCCTGTTTGGTACAGGTGTTAGCTAGATCGTCTAGGATTAAAAGATTATTTATTCTCTTATCAAAAAAATCAGGATCATTAGGAATTAGTCCTTCGTGGAATTCAATAGGTAAAAGAGTTTCAGTTCATCAAAAATGTCCTGATAAACACTATAGCAATAGACTATTCTATCAGGAGGTTTGTCCATGATAATGTCTTTATATTTGAGTAAATTTATTACCCACGTTGTTTTCCCCGAGCTGCTTGGGCCAGCCAGTAAAATGGTCATCGGTGTTTCTAAGCGGAGGCGATACTCTAACCCGTTCTCCATTTTTAAAACGTTCTCTAATATCGTCTATGAACTCGTAGTTGACTCGATCTTCGTACGGTATCACTCTCACTTTAACAAGGTGGGAAAACGTGACCCGATGTTTAGTGGTCCGTTTTCTCATTTGACGTGGCAGACGGGTCTTGATGATTTAAATATCCGTAAGGAAGTGTTGTGTAATCCTCTAAGACTCTACGTTTATTGAAACTATATCCAAAGGTTTTCTTTAGATTGCCTAATAAAAGTGTAGCTGTTTCTTTACGTCTTACAACATTAAATGGAACGGTGACCGACAAAGTTTTCGAGGGACTATATAAAACACTTTTAATCGAATCAAAGTTAATGATTTCTTCATTTCTTCTGTTAAGGGTAATACCTTTCATTTTAATAACAGATTTACCGTCCGAGGTACGGTAAGCGTACGACTTAGGCCCTGTCGAGACAAATTCGAGAATCGTCTCACCCTTTAACTCATCCGTCCAACACCCTAGATTACTAGATAAGGGGGGTAAATATTCCCCTTCCTTTGTTACAACTATACATGAATCGGTGTCACAATAAAGTAACCTCTTACCCATTTTACTTATCGTATTATACAACTCGATACGTCCTAATGAACTAACAAAGGAAGCTATCGTGGGACTTCCCTTGTAGTAGGTAGGAGCGTATTCTTTTTTTAGTTTATAACTGACTAAACAGATTTTATCGTTTACCGGTTTCAGGTCTAACAGTTCTTTCGTTTCATCAGTTATTATCTTAACTAATCCAGCGTAAGAGTCAATGTATACATTTTTTCTCTTATCCGTATTGTAACCCATTTTGCCCCAAAGCGAATTTAGACATAGTTTACTAATGGCGCGAAGAGTGGGGTTGTCCACTATCTCATCTTTATTAATAACTATTCCTTCTCGGTCATAAATTGATTTTAAATACGCTTCTTTTTGCTCTTCGCTTTCTATTCCCGAAGGCCAACCTGAACTAGATTGTTTAATTTTAAGGTAACAATCAATGAAAGTGTCAAATAAACCGGTATTTTCTTTTCTGTCAAACTTGTCTTTGTAATGTTGGACTTCAAAAAACTCTAGAATCTTATATCCATTTTTAACTGCTAGATATACTTCGGGACTTGGCCAACAACCACAGAAGGATCTTTCTTCCGAATTATGAGTACAGACTGATTGTTCAGTTTCAACGCATTTTAAACACAAAGCAAAGAAAAGTTTCTTTTTAGTCTTTAATAGGAAGTACAGGTAAAAATAGATTTTCAGGGCTAAACTCGACAAGAAATAAGACCGAAATAAAAATTAGGTTCAAAGTTGAAGTCTTTCGTAATAATTTCAGGATGACCTTTAGGAAATACGCCCCATTTACATACGTAAGGATAGAGCGAGCAGATATCTAGGTATTGAATAGACTCGCCCGGTTTTGCCTTATAATACAGACATATACACTCGCTTCTTCCCCCGTACAAGGCACTCCTGGATCCAATTGGTTGTTTAAATTTTAAACTGTCACAATAGAGTTTAGCGTCAGGATCATCTCGTAATCTCTCATTGAACTCGCATTCCCAAATATTGAGGTGTTCGGCGTTCGGTAAAATCTTTTTTAGATAATTTTCCCTGTCTAGAGTTCTTTCGTAGACATTTCTGTTTAGATCTTTAACTATAGGATTGTACTCGTAATGTTTTGTGTGTTTTACACATCCGTGATAGACGCATCCGTTATAGTTTAAAACAATTTCAGGATTTTTACAATATCCGTCTATTAAATAGTTTGACACCCTTTTTTCCCCTTCCAATGACAAGGCAGTTTGAAATTTTACCCCTCGTAATTTTTCTTCCAAGGCTATACACTTTAAGGCTCCGATACTAAAATTTCCACGAAAACCCTTTGCAGGTACGACACCTAGTGTGTATTTTTCAAGATGTTTGTGAAGGAAAATATTAGTTACTGTTCCCGCTATGGTAATACCACCTACGTTAAGCACGTCGACCCCGGAGACATTCCTAAATAACTCTCTAAATTTTTCCATTCCTAATTGTAGGACCTTAACATCTTGAATAGCGTATGTTTCAAGCTCCTGTCTCAGATTATAGGGCTTATCCTTTCTTTCCGAATACCATTTCATAAAATCCGCGTGCTCCTTATCTTTAAAATTATCGGGCTCAAATTGATGTATCTCGGGTATAGGGCCTACATAGTCTAACGTTTTTTCATTATGGAACAGATGCGGGAAATAGTCTTTTTTTTCTTCCCCGAGATCGAATGTAGAGGGAAATTTCCTTAAGGGGACGCTAATAAATCGGTAGCTGTCAATGAACTTGATCTTTAGATTATTTAAGAAGAGTGCCATGATTTTTGAACCGTTGAAGATAGGCTCAGGAACTATATTCCTTCTAAGTATTTCTTTCAATATAAAGAAAAAATCGAACCCTGCCCCGTTATGAGCGCAGCAGATTACATCGGAAAACAACATTCGCGCAACCTTTACTTTCTTATTTCCCTTTTTAATAGAGCTTGTCTCACATTGGAAAAGATAGTCTATAAAATCCTTTATACAATCAAAGCCCCTAAAGACACGAATGGTAAATTCTTTTGAATCAACGGATTCTTGCGCAGCTGAAACCAAGAGTACGGGAGTGTGTTCATTATTTAAAGGGATAGTTTCACAATCGAAGTATAGAACACGAACAGGAGGATAATCAATATCTAGGGGCATCACCCAACAATGATTTTTTTCATGCGTAATTTTACAATTTTTACAAGTTAGATCACACTTATGATTTGGTTTTATTTCGCGAGCGCAATTTCCGCATCGTTTCAAAGAATCACATGTTCCGTTTCCCTTATGGTTATTAAAACATTCGGTTCCCTTTAAATATCTATTACACTCCTCGCATCTTATGAGTTTATACTCGTCTTTTTCGTGATAAGCCTCAGTTGTTTGACAGCGGTAACACATAGCCGTTTCCGAACAAGAATGACTAGATTTTTCTTCCGGACCGTAAAATAGGGTTAAACAGTATTGACAATAAGCCCTAGCCGCGAACATTGAGGTATAAGACCGTACAACATGCATATGATTTCCAACTTTGAGGAGGAAAATTTTTTTTTCCTTGTGAGGACCTATAAATATTTTCTCAAACTTCTCTTCCGCGGAAAAAATTACAATCTGGTAATCTGACAGGGCATTTTGAAACTTTTGAACACCCAATAAATCTACAGGACCCTCCGGGAGTTCGGCTAATGCGTGTAACTCTAAAGCCGCGGTTTTTTGGGAAGGGTGGTCTACATTTCTTAATAATCGGAACCTCCATTGATTAAACTCGTTTAGCTTTCCTATTGATTTTAAGTAAGTTCGATCAGCTAGACTTTTACCCACGGCTAAGGCTCTAGAAACGCATAGAGTATCATTATTTCTAATAGGTATGTAAGCATAACCTTGGTCAATATATTTATCCAGTTCAGCTATAGTTCGATTATGCACCGCTTTTCTACCTGTCATTGGAACATTACATTTTAAAAGAATAACATCAATTTTTAGAGAACCCTCTAATAAAAGACTACGTTTGGACTGAGCCACCTTTTCGATACTAGAGAGTAATCGATCAGGAGTTAACTCATTTATCGCCATAAATCTTAAATTTACAGGGTTCTCTAACGCGTCGGAGCTTATGGCGAATCTAATTAAGTTATACTCTTCATTATTTTGCGTGATTTGGTTTATAAGAGATGTTAATATTTGGGAAAGTTGATCATGAATTTTGGTTAATTTTAGTTCTTCTAAGTTACGGAATTTAACATTATATTCTGTTGTAATACACTTATATTTTCTAGATTTTCGATTAGATATTTTATCTATCTTGAAATATTGTTCAGGTCTAAATTTTGTGGATAAATCGATGGGATAAAGTTCATCATCTGAGGATGACGAAGTGTCCGACATTTTTTCTTAATGGGAAAGTTCTTCAAATCTATTGATTGTTTTCTCCAAGGCAACTATTATGTTATGGAGATCGTCTGAATCTCTAATTACGAACTGCTTCTCATAGGGTTGTCCTCTGTATTTAAAGATGGCTATTTCTCGATCAGGCGTGGCGGCTATTTGAATGGGTTCTTCTGACATATATACCGTTGCGCCCCAATCTCCCTGAGCGTTGTTCAGAATTGATTTCAGTTCAAATGCGCTCTCGTATTTAATACATATACCGTCCTTAGTAGGGATGGGAAACGGTTTTCGAGGGTTCTTTGATTTCGCGTACCTCCTAATATCGATGTATAAAGTACCCCTGAACGACGATATTTTAACTCCTAATAATCTATCCCGGCCATATTCTATTATATGATCTTTCCAATCTTCCTTTTTATATCCCGACTGAGATAACAAGGTCTCTACTTCTTTGTCACAGGATTGTGTCGTATCCTTTGATTCGGCCTATTGAAATACCTATTTCCTATAAACTAAATATTCTAATCTCATTGAAAAAGTATAAAGCACTCACCATTCTCAGGAATAGAAATTTCTTGCTGCGAGATATTAATGCAGTAATTTCGGCACGAATGAATCTCAAACGTTGAGTCTGAGCTTTTATACTATACGGGTTTTATCTTTTCTAGATATAAGTCCAAGAGATCTATTCTTTAATGTAAGGGGTATGAATACCTCTGTCTCATAATACACGGTTTCATATTACTTAACTACGTCAATATATGTATATAGATTGAGTAATATTAAATTCGTATCTTTTATTTTTAATACTTCAACGACATCTGCTTCTCTTTACTTTTTTATCGAAATTGTTTAATTAACGTGTGATAATTTATAACTAACTATTTCCCATCGCGATGAACGTATTTTATTTAAGCTATAATATTAAATTTCATCCGTATCTTTTATGTTTTAAGTCTCCAAACACATCTGGTTTTCATTTTATATAAATCGTTCAATAGTAATCTTAGGAATAAACTTAGTTATCGATATTTTATAACTCTCTTTCCTATCGTCGATGACCGTCTTTATTTACGTTATTACATGTGTATAGATTCAATAATATTAAATTTCATTCGTATCTTTTATTTTTAAGTCTCCAAACACATCTGGTTTTCATTTTATATAAATCGTTCAATAGTAATCTTAGGAATAAACTTAGTTATCGATATTTTATAACTCTCTTTCCTATCGTCGATGACCGTCTTTATTTACGTTATTACATGTGTATAGATTCAATAATATTAAATTTCATTCGTATCTTTATTTTCAAAGTCTTCAAACACATCTGTTTTTCTTTACTTTTTTTCCCAACTCTTCACGAGTAATCTTAAGGTTACAGTTAACTATCGAAAATTTTATAACTAACTTATACTATAATCTTTGAACGGTTTCGTGTTACTATCGGACTCCTAGTATACTCATGGGTGAGAAATATGTATAAATACAACGTTAAAGCCTTTGTATTCTCTACAACGAAAACTTTCATAAACTCAATAGCTTGTTCTTCTAGTCTCGCAACAAAAAATGTAAGTATTTTACCAGTATTTTAAAATGGTTAGTAGTAACCCTTATCTTAATGTCTTTTAGTTTCTAAAACATCACTATATATCTCTAAACATCACCTCTTTACTCATTCCGTTACAACTCTTCTAAATTTAAATCTATAAAATGTAAGTATTTTTCCAGTATTTTAAAATGGTTAGTAGTAACCCTTATCTTAATGTCTTTTAGTTTCTAAAACATCACTATATATCTCTAAACATCACCTCTTTACTCATTCCGTTACAACTCTTCTAAATTAAAAGCTATAAAATGTATGTAATTTTTCCGGTAATTTTAAAATGGTTAGTCAATAGTAACACTTATTTTCTTATAGTTTCTAACGCCTCATCTTTATTTTATTTCATTTTTTAAAACTTAAAATATATATAATGTACGTATTTTCTATTAGATTTAAACCCTCGATTAAGAGATATATTTTTAAAATAGGGAGTCCCTCATTTTCATCGCCACGAGCTTTGCGATCGTTTTTAGTCGCGCAAGGAACCTACGTTGTAGGTTTCTAGTCAAAGAGGTATTAAATCTTAACTAATATTTTAGAATTTTCCCTTACACGTGTGTTTTCATTTTATTAGATTGGGTGTATACGCGATAGCGGTGAGCGTAGCGTTAGGAATTTTCAAATTCCTGACGAGGAGTGTTTCCGTAGAACGGATAACACGATTATTTTTAATAACCTCAGACATTCCGGTTTGGGGCGCGATGGTGAATACGGTCAAGACGAGATCCGAACCGTACTTCAACAATTAACCCGAGGTTGCGATACCCTTTACGTAAAAGGGCCAGATCAAAAAGAATTTTTAAATTTTTTTCTTGGAAACCTCCGGGTTGTGGATATAGGAAGGATGGGTGCCCCTTCAATTCGCATTATGCCGGGAGGGGAAGATGTCTATGACCCCCATTTACGATTCCCGCATAACGGAGATAGATGCGCTCTGGTAAGAGCTAGAAAAATTGAGGTCTTTTTCAACGCTCAAGAAACGGCACCTCAGAGCAGCGCCTGTTCGGTTGATTGGGGTTTAGCCGACGAAGCTCCGGTTTCGCTGGCACCCAATCGTAATTTAATTCCGGCCGGCGCTATATCTCCTTATTCGTGGGAGAGTAATTGGGGTGATGATAGCGACATAGACATCCCCATTTTACGTAACGTTATCAATACTGAATACCGGCCTCGTACCGAAACCCCTCCTCCCCCATACCCTGGTACTCCTTCCCCTCCCCAATACCCTGGTACTCCTTCCCCTCCTCCAATCATCCTTCCTCCCGATGATCCGCTTGAGCGAATTCAACATCCACCCCAGGCTGTTGTCATTCAGGAAGGACCTCCGATTCCTGGCGCCGATCATCGCGAGATCACGTTAAACCTATCTGACGGTAAATAGAAAACTTTTATTAACTGTAAACTAATGAATCATTTTTTTCATTGTAAACTAATCTTTTGCAGTACCGCGCGACACCCCGATCCAAATCATCGTGTCGGGTGGTAAGTATATATTAGTATTTGAAAAGGTTTAAAATAGGTTATAATAATACTCTATTGATTCGTTACAGAGGGGCCTTTGCTTTTAAAGATTACTTTTTAAATTTATTCATATTTATATATTTCATCTTATATATTTTGTGTATTTTCATTTTATATCTTACTTTTTATGTATTTTTCAATTATATCTTATTTTCAGTATTTTTCATTTATTTATTATATATGAATTTAATGTATATGTAATCGTACAATTAAACTAAATTTTTACAGTTAAAGATTACGTTGTCAGTCAATACCTTTAAAACTATTCGCGACATCTTGTTTAGTCAATTTTCTGATAGTAATGTCTTTCTAGCGCAATGACCTAGTAACGGATAACATGTAGACGTAAAGAAAACCGTCTCGAGTGAAATTCGAGACGTTAACAGATCCTTAATCAGTTAACATACGTCGTATAAGCGAACACTCTCTTATCTAAGTCTGGCCATTACGTCACGACTAAAGAGAGACAAGTTCACGCACTTAACCCTTTAACCAATTAACAAAGACCTAATCAATTGGCGACCCCCACTCTCGACCAATAAACGAACTCAGAGAAACCCCCCCGGATAAAAAACCGGTTTTCCCCCCCGCTAGACTCACGCGAGTATACATGCGCGAGTCTAGCGCGCTAGAAGGCTGACGACCTAATTAAATGACCTAATTTCCACTCCATATTTTAGGTGGTTCACTACTGGTGTTTATACTCTATGGCAGGTTGCTCCATGGTGGGAGATTTATAACGGCATTATTTTATTAACCATCTTTGGTCAATATTTGCTCCGTATAGTATGTTTCATGTGACGCTCTCATTGCACAAACAAACAGTTGATAGCATATTCGGACTTAAACACTGTATTAGCGGTTTATTCGCACTGAAGTTCTTTCAAGATCCATGGTTTGAAGAAAAAAATTTCATTACTACCCGTTTTGAGTCAAGGATAGTTAGTGGCAGTAACCACCTTAAATAGGGTCTTATGCCTCAGTGGTTGGCAGTAAGTTTGGCAACGATCATTTTTACATTTGCGCAGAATTTACAATGTTATACCGCTTTGTGAATTGTGATAAACAGTGTTACTCTTTTGCTATTTTCACGTTGCCGTCTGCTTATCCTCCTATATTGTTGTGAATATTGCCAGTATTCTATTTAATTATTGAAATTCTAACCATAGTGGGTGACAAGATCATTCGTTAACATATTTTCCAGATTATGTTTGAGTTAACGCTGGATTTTTGCAACGTTAACAGCAATAGGGTTGATAATTGATTATTTACAATTTCTGTCATTAGTCAAGCTATCATTCACCCAGAAGTAAATATGTTCAAAATATTTAATGTCAGTTTTGTTAACATTATTTGAAATGAAAAGCATGTGGGAATTGCGGAGAACACTTCAAATGAGGTCTCGATAAATGAATCTTCTCATATAAGCATATATATAATTGAGAATATCGATGATGCAATGTATGCACAAGAAGATTGTGAAAATCAGGAGATGCCAAGAAAAACAGACAATTACGATCATGTAGGTGGCTGAGCTTTTCGAATAATTACTCTATCAGTTCATTTAGTAAGTCTCTATTATGGAATTATGAAGACATATTTTAGGAACCGCAGTAGTGTTCAATCTTCATTGGGTCATCAAATAGTAAAAACAGATGTTAGAAATCTCAACTATATTAAACTTCTGGTTAAATAATAACATTAAAATTAAATATTACTTAATAGAAATCTAGTCAAACATCCATGTACTCAATGGCCCTCCAATATGCACTACAAAAAGAGAAAAAAAAAGAATCTATCACTTCGCAAAAAACTTAAGATGGCTCATCAAACAAGGCGGCGAAAGGATTTGAAGCTTTCTTCCCTTAAAGATGTGCTCCGCGAATTGAAAAAGCAAAATCTTCTCTTAGAAGAAAATGAACTGGGCATTCAAGAGCGATTCGGACCTACTACGAAATAAATTTTTAAAATTTTGCGAAATTCGGGATTAAAAAACAAAACCATGCAAAAATATACTCGAGAAATTCGAAGCTTTGCCATGACTGTCCTCTTCTTTTCGCCTATAGCGTATGAATTTTTAAAGAAAACGTTTTGTTTGCCCCATCCAAACACCTTACGTGAATGGACAAATAAAATTGATGGCCAACCCGGGTTCACTGCCGAAAGATTCGGGTTTATCAAATCTGAGGTGGAAAAATCAAAACATCCAATAGCGCTCTCTTTGGATGAAATGTCTATTAAAAAACATACGGAATGGGCAGGAAAAGAGTTTTCCGGCTATGTTTACTTGGAGTTAGGCCATTACGCTCAAGATTCCGACGAGATTGCAACATCAGCCCTAGTTTTTTTTGTCCGTTGCTATAAATGCACATTGGAAATTGCTAGTAGGCTATTTCCTGGTTCATGGAACCCCCAGCTCCATGTTGAAAACTCTGGTAACAGAGTGTATTTTCAATATACACAAAACCGGGGCTAAATGCATCGCTTTTGTGCGTGATGGGCTAAAACGTAACCTCACAATGGCTCAATTACTTGGAGTTATAATCTCGAAAGATTTTATACAGAGCAGTTTCCCGAACCCTGGTACTATATTGTTTTTGACTTTACTTTAGGTGTACACTGTTTCTGACTCAGTTATTTTACACCATTCAGCAGATACTAGTGAGAAGGTATATTTTATTCTCGACGCATGCCACATGCTGAAATTTATGGGAGCACAATGGTGTTTTGCTTGACCAACGCACTGGCGAAGTACAAAAAAACCACCTCTTTTCTAAAGTTATATAATGTTAACAATGCGTATTTATTTAGCGAATTGACTGGGGATATGTCGCCATCTTACATAGCTACCAAGATTACGAGGGTTTAACCTTGGCAAACAAGCTTACTAAATTTCACATAAATTTTAAAAGCCAAAAAATGAGAGTAAACTTGGCAGCGCAAACCATAAGCAGCTCTGTACCGAAGGGTATATAGTTTTTTAAGGAGGCTGGGGATCCAGTATTCCAAGAAAAAGGCCCAAGATCAAAATTTATATCATGTATTGATAGGTAGATAGAATTGTTTACCTTTATTATGTCTTGAGACCTTCGACATATCTTTCCTCTTTGTGACTTCCACAGATTGTTTGATGTTTTGAATTCGAGAAACCCTATGATTAAAGGTTTAAAGGCAGCAATTAGACCTTCTAATCTAGAAATTACAAAAAGGGATCTTTTAAAGACAATGGAACTTCTTCTAAATTTGACTGACACAGAAGGCAACTTAATTTTTGAAAGTCCTAGGAAAACCGCCATTTTGGGATTTGCAGTTGCCATTCACAGTGTGTTAGAAATATATTACACCCAAGGATGCACCACTAAAGTATACGTTAAAAACACTGAAGCTCTTTTGATCAATATCAAAACCACTCATTCCTTTTGAAGGTACCTTTTGACCTACAAACTGTCCCAAGATCATCTTGAATTGTATTTTAATAAAATTAAAATACAATTCAAGATGATCTTCAATCGACTGCAGATTGAGAAGTCCTTGGTTCAAACCCGAGTTCCCCCTGCAGTAGCACGAATCATTCCGTCTATTTTAGTTAAATCGACATTACGATTATGAACAAGTGGGAATAGCTCAGTGGTAGAGCATTCGACTGTAGATCGAGAGGTCCGTGGTTCAAACCCGATTTCCCCATGTAACAGCACGGATCATTGCGTTTATTTTAGTTAAATCGACATTACGGCTATGAACAAGGGGGAATAGCTCAGTGGTAGAGCATTCGACTGCAGATTGAGAAGTCCTTGGTTCAAACCCGAGTTTCCCCTGTAGTAGCACGAATCATTCCGTCTATTTTAGTTAAATCGACATTACGATTATGAACAAGTGGGAATAGCTCAGTGGTAGAGCATTCGACGGCAGATCGAGAGGTCATTGGTTCAAACCCGAGTTCTCCCTGTAACAGCACGGATCATTCCGTTTATTTTAGTTAAATCGACATTACGGCCTTGAACAAGGGGGAGTAGCTCAGTGGTAGAGCATTCGACTGCAGATCGAGAGGTCCATGGTTCAAACCCGAGTTTTCCCTGTAATAGCACGGATCATTGCGTTTATTTTAGCTAAATCGACATTACGGCTTGTAAGCCCTACAAAAACTGGTAGGCTTACCCTAGAGTAATACAAGTACTTTTCTAATCAAACTTTATTTTCGACTCACCCAGCCATCTCTCAAAAATATTTCAATGTAAAAACTTTTAAAGTAAAATAAACAAAAAAGGTGCTCGGGCCTTCCTCCTTCGTCGCTGGAGCCAAAAAGATATCTCTCCTCCCCTCGGTCCCTCCTTTTATAGACACAGGGTCTCGAGTCGGGTCTAAGGGTTCCTACCCCCTTTGACTTTTGGTCAAGGGGTTAAGTCTCTGTCGGGATTCCGACGAGGACAGTTGCGCGATGCAATAGGACTTTCTTAGACCCCCCTGATAGTTTTGCAAGCGTGTGCTCGTTCCATCGATACCCCAAACGCGCCAAATTTAACGCTATGGGGCACGGCGGCCTACCAGGGGTAACGGTTTTTCGCGCTTGCGAAATGGCCGTTACAACTCCCCCACCCAAAAATTACTTATTGGGCAGGGCTGCGTTCCTCTAATGCCGGGAAGAAAAGGTCATCCTCCTCTTCCCTGCTGCTGAAATGGTCCAGCGCGTCCGAGAATTCGGACGAGCTCGACGGATCCGATGACGTTTCCGACCACCTGGGAACCGCGGCTGCGGCCCCTTCATTCCCCCCACTCACCCCGATGAAATCATCAGGGTTGAGTGTCCTTCCCCTAAATATATTTGGGGTGGGACCCTCAACACGGCTGGCCATTTGGCCAGCCGGCCACCGGCCTTCACTAAAATAGATCTGGCCCGCATGGCACCAAGTAGCGACACTTCGCTTACTTGGCTGTTGGGGCCCCTTGGCTGGCTTCTTATGGGCAACGGGGTTCGTGCCAACCCTCGCCGCCGCGCTCTGCGCTGATGCGCCTGGTGTGCGCCTTTGCTGCTGTTGTTGGTGCTGCTGCTGCCGTTGCTGTGGCGCTCCGCCACGCCGGGACCTGCTCCTAGCCCCGTCCTTGCCGCAATTGCATGTGCATGTACAACTATTTAAATTGCGCGTATGCGCCAAATAAATTAGTCATCGAATATTTATAGGGGTTTCTATAAAATCTCGGAATCGAAAATCAAAAGAGTGTTCCCCCACCCAAAAACTTTACAAAGGGTTTCCTCTGTTAGAACGTAAATTGTACGAATGCCTAGGAGGGCTCTTTTCGCTCTCTCTCCGCTCTCTCCTATTACGGTTAGGCTTAGCTATATCGATAGGTGAGTTTTCACCTGCGATTTCGCCATCCTGCGGAGAGTCTCCCGTCCAAGGTGGAGTGTACCGTTTCAGGTTTGAAACGTGAGAGATACCAGCGAATTTTCGCGTAGTTTCCTCCTCCAACCTGTACGTCAACGGGGTAGTTCTTTCCTGCACTACGAATGGGCCGTCGTACTTTTTCGCGAGCGAAGCCGTGAAACCACGACTCGCATCGGAAAGTGGGTGCGTACGGCGCAAAACAAGGTCGCCACGTCGAAAATACACGTGCCTCCGACGCTTGTCGTAGTGCAGTTTCTGCTTTAGCTTCGAGTCCTGCATGTTAAGCCTTGCATGATCGATGACATCATGCAGCCTAACCTTCAGTCTCTCAGCGTATAGATCTGGGTTTCGGTTCTGGTAAATATTTACCGGTTCCAATTCCCAATCTAGTGGAGCGCAGAGCTCCCTACCGAAATTCATCGCCGCGGGCGTGATCCCAGTCGAGCTGTTTTCAGCCGACCTTAAGGCGAAGCCTAACTCAGGAATACGGGCATCCCAATCCCTATGTTTCTCAATATAAGAAATAATCATAGGCTTGATATTCATATTCATGCGCTCAGTAATGTTTGCCTGAGCATGATACGGAGATGTATTTTTCGGGCGTATACCCAATCTTTTACATGTCTCCTCGAATTTCGGACTGGAAAACACAGAAGCATTATCAGTAATCAGTTCCTTTGGGAATCCAAATCGACAGAAAACGTCAAATAACTTCTCCCATATTTTCTCCGTAGTCATTTTTCGTAAGGGGTAGGTTTCTACCCACTTAGTGAAATGATCTACGATGACGAGCAGGTATTGATTACCCTTGGAGCTGCGGGTATAGGGACCCATGAGATCACAGGTCACTAATTCCCACGGTCTTTCGCTACGAACGCTTGATAGCAGTCCGGGCTTTAATTGTGCAGATGGCTTCGATTTTTGACACATCTCACAACCCCGAACATACTTCAAAACGTCGCGCTTCATACCCGACCACGTGACTCGGGATTGTGAACGTTTATACGTTTTACAAACACCCAGGTGGCCGGCAAGGGGCTCGTCGCGAAAATATTTAATTGCCTCTAGCCTCAAGCTTCGAGGTAGTACTACCTTCCAAGCTTTCTCTAGGGCATCCTCATCTTCCTCGTCCCATGGTGCGAAGTATCTTAATAGAAGACCGTCTTGATCCATTACATACTGATCCAATACTGCCCCGGCCTTTATTGCCGTTTCCGGGTCTACAGAGCTTCTAACACGCTCTAACTCCTCGATTAAACGACATAACTCTGGATCAGTAGCTTGGGATTTTATTATCGCCTCTCTATTAAAAGGTAAACCCAACTTGGGTGTGTTACCCCCTACTACTTCATTTGCAACCAATATGACGGCTTCTTCATCGGCCAATTCGGTTTCGATTGGTGCCCGACTTAGAGCATCGGCTACCAAATTTAATTTACCAGGGCGGTATCGCACCTCGTAATTAAATGGTTGGAGGCCTAGAGACCAGCGGGCTAATCTTCCAACTGGCTCTTTCATCCTTTTAAGCCATTGAAGGGCCTGATGGTCGGTTTCGATTATCACATCAGTACCTTCAACATACATTTTAAATTTCTTGAGAGCGAATACTACTGCAAGACATTCTAATTCTGTAGTGGAATAATTTCGCTCTGCTGGAGTCGGCCCACGACTTATAAACCAGATAGGCATTAATCCTCTATCTGTCTCTTGTGCCAATACTGCACCCAAGACGTGGCTACTAGCATCGGTTTGAATAAGAAATTTCTTATTCAAATCCGGGAGAGCTAATTCCGAGGTACTCTTTACCTTTTCCACTAACTCCCTCATAGCGTTGGTATGGGTTTCCTCCCAACGCCACGTGGAATCCTTCTTAAATAGGTTATACAAAGGACGAGCTATTCCCGCAAAGTTCGGTATAAACTGGCGGTAATAACCTATCATGCCAAGAAATCTTTGTAATGATTTCACGTCTCGAGGGATCGGGAATTCCTCAATCGCTCGAAACTTATCGGGGTTTGGCATACAGCGCCCTGGACCAACCTTATAACCGAGAAGATTAACGGTATTTGTGCAAAGTTGCACCTTGCTCGGATTAATAGTTAATCCGGCATCTTTAAGGCGGCCTAGAATTTCTCGAATGTGAATCAAATGATCCTCAAACGTCTCGGAATATATGGTGATATCATCATAAAAACCGAGAGCGAAATTCCATTTACAGGGTCCTAACACACGGTCAACTAATCGCATGAAAGTTGCCGGTGCGTTTTTAAGTCCAAAGGGCATCTTTACGAATTCGTAAAGTCCCCTATGGCACACGAAAGCTGTCTTTTGTATATCGCTATCTTTCATCCTCACTTGGAGGAACCCCTTTGTGAGATCTATTGTCGTAAAATACCGCGCCTTCCCTAAGTACGCTAAAATATCAGGTATCGAAGGCATTGGATACCTATCGGCGGTAGTCACGTCATTTAACCTCCGCACATCTACACAAAGCCGTTTGATCTCACCCGGCTTTGGGTTAGCTTTCTCAACAAGAACTATCGGGGACGCCCAGGGACTATTGGATGGTCGTATAACTCCCAGTTCCAACAACTCATCAAAAGCCCTGTCGATCTCCTCCCTCTTCTTATTGCTAACCGGACGGGGATGACACGCTATAGGCCTAGCGTCGCCCGTCTCTATAGAGTGCTCAATTAGCGAGGTTTCGCCAGGTTTCTTTGTGAATATACTTTGGAATTCCGAAAGCATATCCACCAACCTAGCTCTTTCATCTTTGCTACAGGTCGATTTCGACGCCAAAGCTTTTAACACATTTAAGGGGTCTTTTTCACTTTTGACGATTTCGCCAAAGCAATTAGACGCCCCTTTTTCCATTTCTTCGGTATCGAACGGGATGACTTTTTGAGGGAAGG
Organism: Phalangium opilio; assembly: GCA_019434445.1. Taxonomy (NCBI): domain Eukaryota; kingdom Metazoa; phylum Arthropoda; class Arachnida; order Opiliones; family Phalangiidae; genus Phalangium; species Phalangium opilio. The sequence continues at coordinate 65,420 of JAEQBA010001779.1, forward strand.
GGCCGATTGACCACCCACCTTCACTTAACCTAATGTCTATCCCCGTTCCTCGAAGAAAATCTCTCCCAAAAATAACTGAGGGTGTAAGACCTCGGACAACAAGAAAGCGCTGCCTTCTTTTCCCTCCGGGCCAATATACCTGGAGACGGATATCTCCGGCTACGCGGCATGTGCCGCGACCGAATCTAACCATTGTCCTATTAGCTTTTATCGCCATTTCTCGTTCTTCGAATATGGGTATGAATTCATCACCCAACAAAGAAACTGACGATCCTCTATCTAACAAGCCAAGGAACGATTGCCCCATAGCTCGAATACTCAACAATGGGGGAGTTTTCCCGCCAAAATCGGAACAGCGATTAACCGATGGCACGAAAATTCGAGTTTTCGAATTTCTTGCCTGGTTTTTGGCCCTCGTTATTTTGGTTTCAATTTTATCACGAGGCCCCTCCCAAGAATAATTCGGATTTCCGATTATCTTGGTTGCCTCGTTTGCCCATTTCCCGGATTAGTACAATCCCTTTTGAAATGGCCGGGTTGGTTGCACTTGTAACAGCGCCCAATACTCCGATTACCTCTCCTTTGGTCTGGATTTCCGCCATTGGAATGTGCATTAAAAGTAGCACCAGAATTATTACCTGAGCGAGTATTTACTCCGCTCAACGCCTGTCTCTGTACTCTAAAATAAGAGTACGGATCTAAGGCTGCTAAACCTACTCCCACCTGATTTTCCGAAAATGCGTTTACATTTGAGGAAACTGACATACTAACGGCATTATTAACCGATTGAAGCGATTGCTCAATCGAAATACCTGCCCCATATGCCAGACCAGGCTCTAAAGACTCCGCCATTGAGGGTGGGGGTCTGTACATAACCTCGGCTAGGAGGTCAGATTGAATAATCTTAGCCTCCTCAGCCAATTCAGTTAGGGTAGCGAAAGCTTTTACCCTTAGCATTCTACGGTATGTCGGATGACACTGCCGTAGGACGCGCTGAATTTGTACCGACTCAGACTCCGGTGTTTCTAATCGGTGAGAATACTCCGATAAACAATGGATGTACTGAGTCAACGGTTCATTTTCTCCTTGAGTTCGGTTATCCAACTCAATTTGAATGCGCCTAGAGTAATCAGTTGCCTGATACTCTTTTCTAAAACAATCTCGGAATTCCGAAAGGTTTTTGAAAGCGGCTGAACCCCCCACAAATTTAAACCAGCGATCGGCCGGCCCTTGTAAAGACAAAGGGATCACGTGAAAAAGGATATCCTTATCACTATAACCGGTCGCTGATTGATACCGCTGAAGAGCCTCGAGGAAATCCATCGGAGATTTCTCATCTGCGGGTCCTAAATAGGTTGGAGCGTCTACTCGCAACCTTACCTGAGGTGTTTGCGTTGGATTTCCAAACCTAGCTACCCCACTACCTGAGACAAAACCTTGAAAGGCTTGACGCAAGGCATCTCTAATAATTTGGCTCATTTGCTGAGTCGGGTCTCCGGACTCAACGCCTTCACCATTATTAGCGGAAAACCCGGATCTAGTTTCCGGCATAATTCAATATAGCGGTATCACTATACTAAAATCACTATCTCTAAATTAAACTAACTTTCAATCAACTACTCGACTAGCGACCCTCACTCTTTCGATTCGAGATAAAAATTAAACTAAGTACATGTATTACTCTATGTTCTCAAAGCCCCACGTTGGGCGCCAGTTTGTAAGCCCTACAAAACTGGTAGGCTTACCCTAGAGTAATACAAGTACTTTTCTAATCAAACTTTATTTTCGACTCACCCAGCCATCTCTCAAAAATATTTCAATGTAAAAACTTTTAAAGTAAAATAAACAAAAAAGGTGCTCGGGCCTTCCTCCTTCGTCGCTGGAGCCAAAAAGATATCTCTCCTCCCCTCGGTCCCTCCTTTTATAGACACAGGGTCTCGAGTCGGGTCTAAGGGTTCCTACCCCCTTTGACTTTTGGTCAAGGGGTTAAGTCTCTGTCGGGATTCCGACGAGGACAGTTGCGCGATGCAATAGGACTTTCTTAGACCCCCCTGATAGTTTTGCAAGCGTGTGCTCGTTCCATCGATACCCCAAACGCGCCAAATTTAACGCTATGGGGCACGGCGGCCTACCAGGGGTAACGGTTATTCGCGCTTGCGAAATGGCCGTTACAGGCTATGAACAAGGGGGAATAGCTCAGTGGTAGAGCATTCGACTGCAGATCGAGAGGTCCATGGTTCAAACCCGAGTTTTCCCTGTAATAGCACGGATCATTTCGTTTATTTTAGTTAAATCGACATTACAGCTATGAACAAGGGGGAATAGCTCAGTGGTAGAGCATTCGACTTCAGATCGAGAGGTCCTTGATTCAAACCCGAGTTCTCACTGTAACAGCACGGATCATTGCGTTTATTTTAGTTAAATCGACATAACGGCCATGAACAAGGTGGAATAGCTCAGTGGTAGAGCATGCGACGGCAGATCAAGAGGTCCTTGGTTCAAACCCGAGTTCTTCCTGTAACAGCACGGATCATTTCGTTTATTTTAGTTAAATCGATATTACAGCTATGAACAAGGGGGAATAGCTCAGTGGTAGAGCATTCGACTGCAGATCGAGAGGTCCTTGGTTCAAACCCGAGTTCTCCCTGTAAAAGCACGGATCATTTCGTTTATTTTAGTTAAATCGACATTACAGCTATGAACAAGGGGGAATAGCTCAGTGGTAGAGCATTCGACTGCAGATCGAGAGGTCCTTGATTCAAACCCGAGTTCTCACTGTAACAGCACGGATCATTGCGTTTATTTTAGTTAAATCGACATTACGGCCATGAACAAGGTGGATTAGCTCAGTGGTAGAGCATGCGACGGCAGATCGAGAGGTCCTTGGTTCAAACCCGAGTTCTCCCTGTAACAGCACGGATCATTTCGTTTATTTTAGTTAAATCGACATTACAGCTATGAACAAGGGGGAATAGCTCAGTGGTAGAGCATGCGACTGCAGATCGAGAGGTCCTTGGTTCAAACCTGAGTTCTCCCTGTAAAAGCACGGATCATTTCGTTTATTTTAGTTAAATCGACATTAGAGATATGAACAAGGGGGAATAGCTCAGTGGTAGAGCATTCGACTGCAGATCGAGAGGTCCTTGGTTCAAACCCGAGGTCTCACTGTAACAGCACGGATCATTGCGTTTATTTTAGTTAAATCGACATTACGGCTATGAACAAGGGCGAATAGCTCAGTGGTAGAGCCTGCGACGGCAGATCGAGAGGTCCTTGGTTCAAACCCGAGTTCTCCCTGGAACAGCACGGATCATTCCGTTTATTTTAGTTAAAACGACATTACTGTCTTGAAGAAGGGGAAATAGCTCAGTGGTAGAGCATACGACTGCAGATCGAGAGGTCCTTGGTTCAAACCCGAGTTCTCCCTGTAAAAGCACGGATCATTTCGTTTATTTTAGTTAAATCGACATTACAGCTATGAACAAGGGGGAATAGCTCAGTGGTAGAGCATTCGACTGCAGATCGAGAGGTCCTTGATTCAAACCCGAGTTCTCACTGTAACAGCACGGATCATTGCGTTTATTTTAGTTAAATCGACATTACGGCTATGAACAAGGTGGAATAGCTCAGTGGTAGAGCATGCGACGGCAGATCGAGAGGTCCTTGGTTCAAACCCGAGTTCTCCCTGTAACAGCACGGATCATTTCGTTTATTTTAGTTAAATCGACATTACAGCTATGAACAAGAGGGAATAGCTCAGTGGTAGAGCATTCGACTGCAGATCGAGAGGTCCATGGTTCAAACCCGAGTTTTCCCTTTAATAGCACGGATCATTTAGTTTATTTTATTTAAATCGACATTACAGCTATGAACAAGGGGGAATAGCTCAGTGGTAGAGCATTCGACTGCAGATCGAGAGGTCCTTGGTTCAAACCCGAGGTCTCACTGTAACAGCACGGATCATTGCGTTTATTTTAGTTAAATCGACATTACGGCTATGAACAGGGGAATAGCTCAGTGGTAGAGCATGCGACGGCAGATCGAGAGGTCCTTGGTTCAAACCCGAGTTCTCCCTGGAACAGCACGGATCATTTCGTTTATTTTAGTTAAATCGACATTACAGCTATGAACAAGGGGAATAGCTCAGTGGTAGAGCATGCGACTGCAGATCGAGAGGTCCTTGGTTCAAACCCGAGTTCTCACTGTAATAGCACGGATCATTCCGTTTATTTTAGTTAAATCGACATTACGGCCTTGAACAAGGGGAATAGCTCAGTGGTAGAGCATTCGACTGCAGATCGAGAGGTCCTTGGTTCAAACCCGATTTCCCCTGTAACAGCACGGATCTATCCGTTTATTTTAGTTAAATCGACATAACGGTTATGAACAAGGTGGAATAGCTCAATGGTAGAGCATTCGACTGCAGATCGAGAGGTCCTTGGTTCAAACCCTGTAAAAGCACGGATCATTTCGTTTATTTTAGTTAAATCGACATTACAGCTATGAACAAGGGGGAATAGCTCAGTGGTAGAGCATTCGACTGCAGATCGAGAGGTCCTTGGTTCAAACCCGAGTTCTCACTGTAACAGCACGGATCATTGCGTTTATTTTAGTTAAATCGACATAACGGTTATGAACAAGGGGAATAGCTCAGTGGTAGAGCATTCGACTGCAGATCGAGAGGTCCTTGGTTCAAACCCGAGTTCTCCCTGTAATAGCACGGATCATTGCGTTTATTTTAGTTAAATCGACATTACGGCTATGAACAAGGGGGAATAGCTCAGTGGTAGAGCATTCGACTGCAGATCGAGAGGTCTTGGTTCAAACCCGAGTTTTCCCTGTAATAGCACGGATCATTGCGTTTATTTTAGTTAAATCGACATTACGGCTATGAACAAGGGGGAATAGCTCAGTGGTAGAGCATTCGACTGCAGATCGAGAGGTCCTTGGTTCAAACCCGAGTTCTCCCTGTAACAGCACGGATCATTTCGTTTATTTTAGTTAAATCGACATTACAGCTATGAACAAGGGGAATAGCTCAGTGGTAGAGCATTCGACTGCAGATCGAGAGGTCCTTGGTTCAAACCCGAGTTTTCCCTGTAATAGCACGGATCATTTCGTTTATTTTAGTTAAATCGACATTACAGCTATGAACAAGGGGGAATAGCTCAGTGGTAGAGCATTCGACTGCAGATCGAGAGGTCCTTGGTTCAAACCCGAGTTCTCCCTGTAACAGCACGGATCATTGCGTTTATTTTAGTTAAATCGACATTACGGCTATGAACAAGGGGAATAGCTCAGTGGTAGAGCATTCGACTGCAGATCGAGAGGTCCTTGGTTCAAACCCGAGTTCTCCCTGTAACAGCACGGATCATTCCGTTTATTTTAGTTAAATCGACATTACGGTCTTGAACAAGGGGAATAGCTCAGTGGTAGAGCATTCGACTGCAGATCGAGAGGTCCTTGGTTCAAACCCGAGTTCTCCCTGTAAAAGCACGGATCATTTCGTTTATTTTAGTTAAATCGACATTACAGCTATGAACAAGGGGGAATAGCTCAGTGGTAGAGCATTCGACTGCAGATCGAGAGGTCCTTGGTTCAAACCCGAGTTCTCCCTGTAACAGCACGGATCATTGCGTTTATTTTAGTTAAATCGACATTACGGCTATGAACAAGGGGAATAGCTCAGTGGTAGAGCATTCGACTGCAGATCGAGAGGTCCTTGGTTCAAACCCGAGTTCTCCCTGTAACAGCACGGATCATTTCGTTTATTTTAGTTAAATCGACATTACAGCTATGAACAAGGGGGAATAGCTCAGTGGTAGAGCATTCGACTGCAGATCGAGAGGTCCTTGGTTCAAACCCGAGTTTCCCTGTAATAGCACGGATCATTGCGTTTATTTTAGTTAAATCGACATTACGGCTATGAACAAGGGGGAATAGCTCAGTGGTAGAGCATTCGACTGCAGATCGAGAGGTCCTTGGTTCAAACCCGAGTTCCCCTGTAACAGCACGGATCATTGCGTTTATTTTAGTTAAATCGACATTACGGCTATGAACAAGGGGAATAGCTCAGTGGTAGAGCATTCGACTGCAGATCGAGAGGTCCTTGGTTCAAACCCGAGTTCTCCCTGTAACAGCACGGATCATTGCGTTTATTTTAGTTAAATCGACATTACGGCTATGAACAAGGGGAATAGCTCAGTGGTAGAGCATTCGACTGCAGATCGAGAGGTCCTTGGTTCAAACCCGAGTTCTCCCTGTAATAGCACGGATCATTCCGTTTATTTTAGTTAAATCGACATTACGGCCTTGAACAAGGGGAATAGCTCAGTGGTAGAGCATTCGACTGCAGATCGAGAGGTCCTTGGTTCAAACCCGAGTTCCCCTGTAACAGCACGGATCATTCCGTTTATTTTAGTTAAATCGACATTACGGTTATGAACAAGGGGAATAGCTCAGTGGTAGAGCATTCGACTGCAGATCGAGAGGTCCTTGGTTCAAACCCTGTAAAAGCACGGATCATTTCGTTTATTTTAGTTAAATCGACATTACAGCTATGAACAAGGGGGAATAGCTCAGTGGTAGAGCATTCGACTGCAGATCGAGAGGTCCTTGGTTCAAACCCGAGTTCTCCCTGTAACAGCACGGATCATTGCGTTTATTTTAGTTAAATCGACATTACGGTTATGAACAAGGGGAATAGCTCAGTGGTAGAGCATTCGACTGCAGATCGAGAGGTCCTTGGTTCAAACCCGAGTTCTCCCTGTAATAGCACGGATCATTGCGTTTATTTTAGTTAAATCGACATTACGGCTATGAACAAGGGGGAATAGCTCAGTGGTAGAGCATTCGACTGCAGATCGAGAGGTCCTTGGTTCAAACCCGAGTTTTCCCTGTAACAGCACGGATCATTGCGTTTATTTTAGTTAAATCGACATTACGGCTATGAACAAGGGGGAATAGCTCAGTGGTAGAGCATTCGACTGCAGATCGAGAGGTCCTTGGTTCAAACCCGAGTTCTCCCTGTAACAGCACGGATCATTTCGTTTATTTTAGTTAAATCGACATTACAGCTATGAACAAGGGGAATAGCTCAGTGGTAGAGCATTCGACTGCAGATCGAGAGGTCCTTGGTTCAAACCCGAGTTTCCCTGTAATAGCACGGATCATTTCGTTTATTTTAGTTAAATCGACATTACAGCTATGAACAAGGGGAATAGCTCAGTGGTAGAGCATTCGACTGCAGATCGAGAGGTCCTTGGTTCAAACCCGAGTTCTCCCTGTAACAGCACGGATCATTGCGTTTATTTTAGTTAAATCGACATTACGGCTATGAACAAGGGGAATAGCTCAGTGGTAGAGCATTCGACTGCAGATCGAGAGGTCCTTGGTTCAAACCCGAGTTCTCCCTGTAACAGCACGGATCATTTCGTTTATTTTAGTTAAATCGACATTACAGCTATGAACAAGGGGAATAGCTCAGTGGTAGAGCATTCGACTGCAGATCGAGAGGTCCTTGGTTCAAACCCGAGTTCTCCCTGTAACAGCACGGATCATTCCGTTTATTTTAGTTAAATCGACATTACGGCTTGAACAAGGGGAAATAGCTCAGTGGTAGAGCATTCGACTGCAGATCGAGAGGTCCTTGGTTCAAACCCGAGTTCTCCCTGTAACAGCACGGATCATTGCGTTTATTTTAGTTAAATCGACATTACGGCTATGAACAAGGGGAATAGCTCAGTGGTAGAGCATTCGACTGCAGATCGAGAGGTCCTTGGTTCAAACCCGATTTCCCCTGTAACAGCACGGATCATCCGTTTATTTTAGTTAAATCGACATTACGGTATGAACAAGGGGAATAGCTCAGTGGTAGAGCATTCGACTGCAGATCGAGAGGTCCTTGGTTCAAACCCTGTAAAAGCACGGATCATTTCGTTTATTTTAGTTAAATCGACATTACAGCTATGAACAAGGGGGAATAGCTCAGTGGTAGAGCATTCGACTGCAGATCGAGAGGTCCTTGGTTCAAACCCGAGTTCTCCCTGTAACAGCACGGATCATTTCGTTTATTTTAGTTAAATCGACATTACAGCTATGAACAAGGGGGAATAGCTCAGTGGTAGAGCATTCGACTGCAGATCGAGAGGTCCTTGGTTCAAACCCGAGTTCTCCCTGTAACAGCACGGATCATTGCGTTTATTTTAGTTAAATCGACATTACGGCTATGAACAAGGGGAATAGCTCAGTGGTAGAGCATTCGACTGCAGATCGAGAGGTCCTTGGTTCAAACCCGAGTTCTCCCTGTAATAGCACGGATCATTGCGTTTATTTTAGTTAAATCGACATTACGGCTATGAACAAGGGGGAATAGCTCAGTGGTAGAGCATTCGACTGCAGATCGAGAGGTCCTTGGTTCAAACCCGAGTTTTCCCTGTAATAGCACGGATCATTGCGTTTATTTTAGTTAAATCGACATTACGGCTATGAACAAGGGGAATAGCTCAGTGGTAGAGCATTCGACTGCAGATCGAGAGGTCCTTGGTTCAAACCCGAGTTCCCCCTGTAATAGCACGGATCATTTCGTTTATTTTAGTTAAATCGACATTACAGCTATGAACAAGGGGGAATAGCTCAGTGGTAGAGCATTCGACTGCAGATCGAGAGGTCCTTGGTTCAAACCCGAGTTTTCCCTGTAATAGCACGGATCATTCGTTTATTTTAGTTAAATCGACATTACGGCTATGAACAAGGGGGAATAGCTCAGTGGTAGAGCATTCGACTGCAGATCGAGAGGTCCATGGTTCAAACCCGAGTTTTCCCTGTAATAGCACGGATCATTGCGTTTATTTTAGTTAAATCGACATTACGGCTATGAACAAGGGGAATAGCTCAGTGGTAGAGCATTCGACTGCAGATCGAGAGGTCCTTGGTTCAAACCCGAGTTTTCCCTGTAATAGCACGGATCATTGCGTTTATTTTAGTTAAATCGACATTACGGCTATGAACAAGGGGGAATAGCTCAGTGGTAGAGCATTCGACTGCAGATCGAGAGGTCCTTGGTTCAAACCCGAGTTCTCCCTGTAACAGCACGGATCATTTCGTTTATTTTAGTTAAATCGACATTACAGCTATGAACAAGGGGGAATAGCTCAGTGGTAGAGCATTCGACTGCAGATCGAGAGGTCCTTGGTTCAAACCCGAGTTTTCCCTGTAATAGCACGGATCATTTCGTTTATTTTAGTTAAATCGACATTACAGCTATGAACAAGGGGGAATAGCTCAGTGGTAGAGCATTCGACTGCAGATCGAGAGGTCCTTGGTTCAAACCCGAGTTCTCACTGTAACAGCACGGATCATTGCGTTTATTTTAGTTAAATCGACATTACGGCTATGAACAAGGGGAATAGCTCAGTGGTAGAGCATTCGACTGCAGATCGAGAGGTCCTTGGTTCAAACCCGAGTTTCCCTGTAACAGCACGGATCATTTCGTTTATTTTAGTTAAATCGACATTACAGCTATGAACAAGGGGAATAGCTCAGTGGTAGAGCATTCGACTGCAGATCGAGAGGTCCTTGGTTCAAACCCGAGTTCTCCCTGTAACAGCACGGATCATTCCGTTTATTTTAGTTAAAACGACATTACGGTCTTGAACAAGGGGAAATAGCTCAGTGGTAGAGCATGCGACTGCAGATCGAGAGGTCCTTGGTTCAAACCCGAGTTCTCACTGTAATAGCACGGATCATTCCGTTTATTTTAGTTAAATCGACATTACGGCCTTGAACAAGGGGGAGTAGCTCAGTGGTAGAGCATTCGACTGTAGATCGAGAGGTCCGTGGTTCAAACCCGATTTCCCCATGTAACAGCACGGATCATCCGTTTATTTTAGTTAAATCGACATAACGGTTATGAACAAGGGGAATAGCTCAGTGGTAGAGCATTCGACTGCAGATCGAGAGGTCCTTGGTTCAAACCCTGTAAAAGCACGGATCATTTCGTTTATTTTAGTTAAATCGACATTACAGCTATGAACAAGGGGAATAGCTCAGTGGTAGAGCATTCGACTGCAGATCGAGAGGTCCTTGGTTCAAACCCGAGTTCTCCCTGTAACAGCACGGATCATTTCGTTTATTTTAGTTAAATCGACATTACAGCTATGAACAAGGGGGAATAGCTCAGTGGTAGAGCATTCGACTGCAGATCGAGAGGTCCTTGGTTCAAACCCGAGTTCTCCCTGTAATAGCACGGATCATTGCGTTTATTTTAGTTAAATCGACATTACGGCCTGACAAGGAATAGCTCAGTGGTAGAGCATTCGACTGCAGATCGAGAGGTTTGGTTCAAACCCGAGTTTTCCCTGTAATAGCACGGATCATTGCGTTTATTTTAGTTAAATCGACATTACGGCTATGAACAAGGGGGAATAGCTCAGTGGTAGAGCATTCGACTGCAGATCGAGAGGTCCTTGGTTCAAACCCGAGTTCCCCTGTAATAGCACGGATCATTTCGTTTATTTTAGTTAAATCGACATTACGGCTGAACAAGAGGGATAGCTCAGTGGTAGAGCATTCGACTGCAGATCGAGAGGTCCTTGGTTCAAACCCGAGTTTTCCCCTGTACAGCACGGATCATTGCGTTTTTATTTAAATCGACATACAGCTAGGGGGAATAGCTCAGTGGTAGAGCATTCGACTGCAGATCGAGAGGTCCTTGGTTCAAACCCGAGTTCTCCCTGTAATAGCACGGATCATTCCGTTTATTTTAGTTAAATCGACATTACAGCTATGAACAAGGGGGAATAGCTCAGTGGTAGAGCATTCGACTGCAGATCGAGAGGTCCTTGGTTCAAACCCGAGTTTTCCCTGTAATAGCACGGATCATTGCGTTTATTTTAGTTAAATCGACATTACAGCTATGAACAAGGGGGAATAGCTCAGTGGTAGAGCATTCGACTCAGATCGAGAGGTCCTTGGTCAAACCCGAGTTCTCACTGTAAAAGCACGGATCATTTCGTTTATTTTATTTTAGTTAAATCGACATTACAGCTATGAACAAGGGGGAATAGCTCAGTGGTAGAGCATTCGACTGCAGATCGAGAGGTCCTTGGTTCAAACCCGAGTTCCCCCTGTAACAGCACGGATCATTGCGTTTATTTTAGTTAAATCGACATTACGGTTATGAACAAAGGGGAATAGCTCAGTGGTAGAGCATTCGACTGCAGATCGAGAGGTCCTTGGTTCAAACCCGAGTTCTCCCTGTAACAGCACGGATCATTCGTTTATTTTAGTTAAATCGACATTACGGTCTTGAACAAGGGGGAATAGCTCAGTGGTAGAGCATTCGACTGCAGATCGAGAGGTCCTTGGTTCAAACCCGAGTTATCCCTGTAACAGCACGGATCATTGCGTTTATTTTAGTTAAATCGACATTACGGCTATGAACAAGGGGGAATAGCTCAGTGGTAGAGCATTCGACTGCAGATCGAGAGGTCCTTGGTTCAAACCCGAGTTCTCCCTGTAACAGCACGGATCATTCGTTTATTTTAGTTAAATCGACATAACGGCTATGAACAAGGGGGAATAGCTCAGTGGTAGAGCATTCGACTGCAGATCGAGAGTCCTTGGTTCAAACCCGAGTTCCCCCTGTAACAGCACGGATCATTGCGTTTATTTTAGTTAAAACCGACATTACGGTCTTGAACAAGGGGAATAGCTCAGTGGTAGAGCATGCGACTGCAGATCGAGAGGTCCTTGGTTCAAACCCGAGTTCTCCCTGTAAAGCACGGATCATTTCGTTTATTTTAGTTAAATCGACATTACAGCTATGAACAAGGGGGAATAGCTCAGTGGTAGAGCATTCGACGGCAGATCGAGAGGTCTTGGTTCAACCCGAGTTCTCCCTGTAACAGCACGGATCATTCGTTTATTTTAGTTAAATCGACATTACGGTCTTAAACAAGGGGAAATAGCTCAGTGGTAGAGCATTCGACTGCAGATCGAGAGGTCCTTGGTTCAAACCCGAGTTCTCCCTGTAACAGCACGGATCATTTCGTTTATTTTAGTTAAATCGACATTACGGCTATGAACAAGGGGGAATAGCTCAGTGGTAGAGCATTCGACTGCAGATCGAGAGGTCCTTGGTTCAAACCCGAGTTCCCCCTGTAGTAGCACGGATCATTTAGTTTATTTTAGTTAAATCGACATTACAGCTAAGGGGGAATAGCTCAGTGGTAGAGCATTCGACTGCAGATCGAGAGGTCCTTGGTTCAAACCCGAGTTTTCCCTGTAATAGCACGGATCATTCCGTTTATTTTAGTTAAATCGACATTACAGCTTGAACAAGGGGAATAGCTCAGTGGTAGAGCATTCGACTGCAGATCGAGAGGTCCTTGGTTCAAACCCGAGTTCCCTGTAAAAGCACACGGATCATTGCGTTTATTTTAGTTAAATCGACATTACGGTCTTGAACAAGGGGAAATAGCTCAGTGGTAGAGCATGCGACTGCAGATCGAGAGGTCCTTGGTTCAAACCCGAGTTCTCCCTGTAAAAGCACGGATCATTTCGTTTATTTTAGTTAAATCGACATTACGGCTATGAACAAAGGGAATAGCTCAGTGGTAGAGCATTCGACTGCAGATCGAGAGGTCCTTGGTTCAAACCCGAGTTCTCCCTGTAACAGCACGGATCATTGCGTTTATTTTAGTTAAATCGACATTACGCTATGAACAAGGGGAATAGCTCAGTGGTAGAGCATTCGACTGCAGATCGAGAGGTCCTTGGTTCAAACCCGAGTTCTCCCTAACAGCACGGATCATTCCGTTTATTTTAGTTAAATCGACATTACGGCTGAACAAGGGGAATAGCTCAGTGGTAGAGCATTCGACTGCAGATCGAGAGGTCCTTGGTTCAAACCCGAGTTCTCCTGTAACAGCACGGATCATTTCGTTTATTTTAGTTAAATCGACATTACGGCTATGAACAAGGGGAATAGCTCAGTGGTAGAGCATTCGACTGCAGATCGAGAGGTCCTTGGTTCAAACCCGAGTTCTCCCTGTAACAGCACGGATCATTCGTTTATTTTAGTTAAATCGACATTACGGCTATGAACAAGGGGAAATAGCTCAGTGGTAGAGCATTCGACTGCAGATCGAGAGGTCCTTGGTTCAAACCCGAGTTCTCCTGTAACAGCAGCAGATCATTGCGTTTATTTTAGTTAAATCGACATTACGGCTATGAACAAGGGGAAATAGCTCAGTGGTAGAGCATTCGACTGCAGATCGAGAGGTCCTTGGTTCAAACCCGAGTTCTCCCTGTAAAAGCACGGATCATTGCGTTTATTTTAGTTAAATCGACATTACGGCTATGAACAAGGGGGAATAGCTCAGTGGTAGAGCATTCGACTGCAGATCGAGAGGTCCTTGGTTCAAACCCGAGTTTCTCCTGTAACAGCACGGATCATTCGTTTATTTTAGTTAAATCGACATTACGGCTATGAACAAGGGGGAATAGCTCAGTGGTAGAGCATTCGACTGCAGATCGAGAGGTCCTTGGTTCAAACCCGAGTTCTCCCTGTAACAGCACGGATCATTGCGTTTATTTTAGTTAAATCGACATTACGGTCTTGAACAAGGGGAAATAGCTCAGTGGTAGAGCATTCGACTGCAGATCGAGAGGTCCTTGGTTCAAACCCGAGTTCTCCCTGTAACAGCACGGATCATTGCGTTTATTTTAGTTAAATCGACATTACGGCTATGAACAAGGGGGAATAGCTCAGTGGTAGAGCATTCGACTGCAGATCGAGAGGTCCTTGGTTCAAACCCGAGTTCTCCCTGTAACAGCACGGATCATTGCGTTTATTTTAGTTAAATCGACATTACGGCTATGAACAAGGGGAATAGCTCAGTGGTAGAGCATTCGACTGCAGATCGAGAGGTCCTTGGTTCAAACCCGAGTTCCCCTGTAACAGCACGGATCATTCCGTTTATTTTAGTTAAATCGACATTACATTATGAACAAGGGGAATAGCTCAGTGGTAGAGCATTCGACTGCAGATCGAGAGGTCCTTGGTTCAAACCCGAGTTCTCCCTGTAACAGCACGGATCATTCCGTTTATTTTAGTTAAATCGACATTACGGTCTTGAACAAGGGGAATAGCTCAGTGGTAGAGCATTCGACTGCAGATCGAGAGGTCCTTGGTTCAAACCCGAGTTCTCCCTGTAATAGCACGGATCATTGCGTTTATTTTAGTTAAATCGACATTACGGCTTTGAACAAGGGGAATAGCTCAGTGGTAGAGCATTCGACTGCAGATCGAGAGGTCCTTGGTTCAAACCCGAGTTCCCCTGTAACAGCACGGATCATTGCGTTTATTTTAGTTAAATCGACATTACGGTCTTGAACAAGGGGAAATAGCTCAGTGGTAGAGCATTCGACTGCAGATCGAGAGGTCCTTGGTTCAAACCCGAGTTCTCCCCTGTAACAGCACGGATCATTTCGTTTATTTTAGTTAAATCGACATTACGGCTATGAACAAGGGGGAATAGCTCAGTGGTAGAGCATTCGACTGCAGATCGAGAGGTCCTTGGTTCAAACCCGAGTTCCCCCTGTAATAGCACGGATCATTTCGTTTATTTTAGTTAAATCGACATTACGGCTATGAACAAGGGGAATAGCTCAGTGGTAGAGCATTCGACTGCAGATCGAGAGGTCCTTGGTTCAAACCCGAGTTTTCCCTGTAACAGCACGGATCATTGCGTTTATTTTAGTTAAATCGACATTACGGCTTGAACAAGGGGAAATAGCTCAGTGGTAGAGCATGCGACTGCAGATCGAGAGGTCCTTGGTTCAAACCCGAGTTCTCCCTGTAAAAGCACGGATCATTTCGTTTATTTTAGTTAAATCGACATTACAGCGCTATGAACAAGGGGAATAGCTCAGTGGTAGAGCATTCGACTGCAGATCGAGAGGTCCTTGGTTCAAACCCGAGTTCTCCCTGTACAGCACGGATCATTCCGTTTATTTTAGTTAAATCGACATTACGGTCTGAACAAGGGGAATAGCTCAGTGGTAGAGCATTCGACTGCAGATCGAGAGGTCCTTGGTTCAAACCCGAGTTTTCCCTGTAACAGCACGGATCATTGCGTTTATTTTAGTTAAATCGACATTACGGCTATGAACAAGGGGGAATAGCTCAGTGGTAGAGCATTCGACTGCAGATCGAGAGGTCCTTGGTTCAAACCCGAGTTCTCCCTGTAAAGCACGGATCATTGCGTTTATTTTAGTTAAATCGACATTACGGCTATGAACAAGGGGGAATAGCTCAGTGGTAGAGCATTCGACTGCAGATCGAGAGGTCCTTGGTTCAAACCCGAGTTCCCCCTGTAATAGCACGGATCATTCGTTTATTTTAGTTAAATCGACATTACGGTATGAACAAGGGGAATAGCTCAGTGGTAGAGCATTCGACTGCAGATCGAGAGGTCCTTGGTTCAAACCCGAGTTCTCCCTGTAACAGCACGGATCATTCGTTTATTTTAGTTAAACGACATTACGGTCTTGAACAGAGGGAATAGCTCAGTGGTAGAGCATTCGACTGCAGATCGAGAGGTCCTTGGTTCAAACCCGAGTTCTCCCTGTAACAGCACGGATCATTGCGTTTATTTTAGTTAAATCGACATTACGGCTATGAACAAGGGGAATAGCTCAGTGGTAGAGCATTCGACTGCAGATCGAGAGGTCCTTGGTTCAAACCCGAGTTTCTCCCTGTAACAGCACGGATCATTGCGTTTATTTTAGTTAAATCGACATTACGGCTATGAACAAGGGGAATAGCTCAGTGGTAGAGCATGCGACTGCAGATCGAGAGGTCCTTGGTTCAAACCCGAGTTCTCCCTGTAAAAGCACGGATCATTCGTTTATTTTAGTTAAATCGACATTACAGCTATGAACAGGGGGATAGCTCAGTGGTAGAGCATTCGACTGCAGATCGAGAGGTCCTTGGTTCAAACCCGAGTTCTCCCTGTAACAGCACGGATCATTGCGTTTATTTTAGTTAAATCGACATTACGGCTATGAACAAGGGGAATAGCTCAGTGGTAGAGCATTCGACTGCAGATCGAGAGGTCCTTGGTTCAAACCCGAGTTCCCCTGTAACAGCACGGATCATTGCGTTTATTTTAGTTAAATCGACATTACGGTCTTGAACAAGGGGAATAGCTCAGTGGTAGAGCATTCGACTGCAGATCGAGAGGTCCTTGGTTCAAACCCGAGTTCTCACTGTAACAGCACGGATCATTGCGTTTATTTTAGTTAAATCGACATTACGGCTATGAACAAGGGGAATAGCTCAGTGGTAGAGCATTCGACTGCAGATCGAGAGGTCCTTGGTTCAAACCCGAGTTCCCCTGTAAAGCACGGATCATTCCGTTTATTTTAGTTAAATCGACATTACATTATGAACAAGGGGAATAGCTCAGTGGTAGAGCATTCGACGCAGATCGAGAGGTCCTTGGTTCAAACCCGAGTTCTCCCTGTAACAGCACGGATCATTGCGTTTATTTTAGTTAAATCGACATTACGGCTTGAACAAGGGGAATAGCTCAGTGGTAGAGCATTCGACTGCAGATCGAGAGGTCCTTGGTTCAAACCCGAGTTCTCCCTGTAATAGCACGGATCATTGCGTTTATTTTAGTTAAATCGACATTACGGCTATGAACAAGGGGGAATAGCTCAGTGGTAGAGCATTCGACTGCAGATCGAGAGTCCTTGGTTCAAACCCGAGTTCCCCCTGTAGTAGCACGAATCATTCCGTCTATTTTAGTTAAATCGACATTACGATTATGAACAAGTGGGAATAGCTCAGTGGTAGAGCATTCGACGGCAGATCGAGAGGTCATTGGTTCAAACCCGAGTTCTCCCTGTAACAGCACGGATCATTCCGTTTATTTTAGTTAAAACGACATTACGGTCTTGAACAAGGGGGAATAGCTCAGTGGTAGAGCATTCGACTGCAGATCGAGAGGTCCTTGGTTCAAACCCGAGTTCTCACTGTAACAGCACGGATCATTGCGTTTATTTTAGTTAAATCGACATTACAGCTAAGGGGGAATAGCTCAGTGGTAGAGCATTCGACTGCAGATCGAGAGGTCCTTGGTTCAAACCCGAGTTTTCCCTGTAATAGCACGGATCATTGCGTTTATTTTAGTTAAATCGACATTACGGCCTTGAACAAGGGGGAGTAGCTCAGTGGTAGAGCATGCGACTGCAGATCGAGAGGTCCTTGGTTCAAACCCGAGTTCTCCTTGTAAAAGCACGGATCATTTCGTTTATTTTAGTTAAATCGACATTACAGCTATGAACTAGGGGGAATAGCTCAGTGGTAGAGCATTCGACGGCAGATCGAGAGGTCATTGGTTCAAACCCGAGTTCTCCCTGTAACAGCACGGATCATTCCGTTTATTTTAGTTAAAACGACATTACGGTCTTGAACAAGGGGAAATAGCTCAGTGGTAGAGCATGTTAACGCAGATCGAGAGGTCCTTGGTTCAAACCCGAGTTATCCCTGTAACAGCACGGATCATTGCGTTTATTTTAGTTAAATCGACATTACGGCTATGAACAAGGGGGAATAGCTCTGTGGTAGAGCATTCGACTGCAGATCGAGAGGTCCTTGGTTCAAACCCGAGTTCTCACTGTAACAGCACGGATCATTGCGTTTATTTTAGTTAAATCGACATTACGGCTATGAACAAGGGGGAATAGCTCAGTGGTAGAGCATTCGACTGCAGATTGAGAGGTCCTTGGTTCAAACCCGAGTTCCCCTGTAGTAGCACGAATCATTCCGTCTATTTTAGTTAAATCGACATTACTATTATGAACAAGTGGGAATAGCTCAGTGGTAGAGCATTCGACGGCAGATCGAGAGGTCATTGGTTCAAACCCGAGTTCTCCCTGAAACAGCACGGATCATTCCGTTTATTTTAGTTAAAACGACATTACGGTCTTGAACAAGAGGGAATAGCTCAGTGGTAGAGCATTCGACTGCAGATCGAGAGGTCCTTGGTTCAAACCCGAGTTCTCACTGTAACAGCACGGATCATTGTGTTTATTTTAGTTAAATCGACATTACGGCTATGAACCAGGGGAATAGCTCAGTGGTAGAGCATTCGACTGCAGATTGAGAAGTCCTTGGTTCAAACCCGAGTTCCCCCTGTAGTAGCACGAATCATTCCGTCTATTTTAGTTAAATCGACATTACTATTATGAACAAGTGGGAATAGCTCAGTGGTAGAGCATTCGACGGCAGATCGAGAGGTCATTGGTTCAAACCCGAGTTCTCCCTGAAACAGCACGGATCATTCCGTTTATTTTAGTTAAAACGACATTACGGTCTTGAACAAGAGGGAATAGCTCAGTGGTAGAGCATTCGACTGCAGATCGAGAGGTCCTTGGTTCAAACCCGAGTTCTCACTGTAACAGCACGGATCATTGCGTTTATTTTAGTTAAATCGACATTACGGCTATGAGCAAAGGGGAAATAGCTCAGTGGTAGAGCATGCGACTGCAGATCGAGAGGTCCTTGGTTCAAACCCGAGTTCTCCCTGTAAAAGCAAGGATCATTTCGTTTATTTTAGTTAAATCGACATTACAGCTATGAACAAGGGGGATAGCTCAGTGGTAGAGCATTCGACTGCAGATCGAGAGGTCCTTGGTTCAAACCCGAGTTCTCACTGTAACAGCACGGATCATTGCGTTTATTTTAATTAAATCTACATTACGGCTATGAACAAAGGGGAATAGCTCAGTGGTAGAGCATTCGACTGCAGATTGAGAAGTCCTTGGTTCTAACCCGAGTTTCCCCTGTAGTAGCACGAATCATTCCTTCTATTTTAGTTAAATCGACATTACTATTATGAACAAGTGGGAATAGCTCAGTGGTAGAGCATTCGACGGCAGATCGAGAGGTCATTGGTTCAAACCCGAGTTCTCCCTGTAACAGCACGGATCATTCCGTTTATTTTAGTTAAAACGACATTACGGTCTTGAACAAGGGGAAATAGCTCAGTGGTAGAGCATGCGACTGCAGATCGAGAGGTCCTTGGTTAAAACCCGAGTTCCCCCAGTAGCAGCACAGATCATTCCGTTCATTTTAGTAAATTCGACAATACGGTTATGAACATTTGGAAATAGCTCAGTGGTAGAGCATTCGACTTCACATCGAGAGGTCCTTGGTCCAAACCCGAGTTCCCCCTGTAACAGCACGGATCATTGCCTTTATTTTAGTTAATTAGACATTACGGTTAAGAACAAGGGGGAATAACTCAGTGGTAGAACATTCGACTGCAGATCGAAAGGTCCTTGGTTCAAACCCGTGTTCCCCCTCTAACAGCACGGATCATTGCCTTTATTTTAGTTAATTCGACATTGCGGTTAGGAAAAAGGGGGAATAGCTCAGTGGTAGAGCATTCGACTGCAGATCGAGAGGACCTTGGTCCAAACCCGTGTTCCCCCTGTAACAGCACGGATCATTCCTTTTATTTTAGTTTATTCGACATTACGGCTATGAACAAGGGGGAAGAGCTCAGTGGTAGAGCATTCGACTGCTGATCGAGAGGACCTTGGTTCAAAGCCGAGTTCCCCCTGTGACAGCACAGATCATTTCGTTTATTTTAGTAAATTCGACATTACGGTTACGAACTAGGGGGAGTGGCTCAGTGGTAGAGCATTCGACTGCAGATCGAGAGGACTTTGGTTCAAACCCGTGTTCCCCCTGTAACAGCACGGATCATTCCCTTTATTTTAGAATCAAGGTCCTCTCGATCAGCAGTCGAATGCTCTACCACTGAGCTATTCCCCCTTGTTCCTAACCGTAATGTCTAATTAACTAAAATAAAGGCAATGATCCGTGCTGTTACAGGGAGAACACGGGTTTGAACCAAGGACCTCTCGATCTGCAGTCGAATGCTCTATCACTGAGCTATTCCCCCTTGTTCATAACCGTAATGTCTAATTAAGCAAAATAAAGGCAATGATCAGTGCTGTTACAGGGGGAACTCTGGTTTTAACCAAGGACCTCTCGATCTGCAGTCGAATGTTTTACCACTGAGCTATTCCCCCTTGTTCATAGCCGTAACGTCTATTTAACTAAAATAAATGCAATGATCCGTGCTCTTTCAGGGGGAACTCGAGTGATAACCACTACACCATAGATACGTGGTAACACAAGAGATCTTGCTAAATTATGTCCAATCACGATTGTTAAAACGTGTATCTACCAGGGCTCGAACCTGGGACCTTCCGCGTGTTAGGCGGACGTGATAACTACTTCACCATAGATAAGTGGTAATACTGAGTTTTTTAAGAGAGATCGCCAGCACCCATTTTGCCTGTCACCGCATAGCCAACACCCATTTCGCCTGCCACCGCATCGCTAGCACCCATTTCGCCTGCCACCGCATCACCAACATCTTCTTTGCCTGCCACCGCATCGCCATACCCATTTCGCCTGCCACCGCATCGCCAGCACCCATTTCACCTGCCATCGGAACGCCAACACCTTCTTTGCCTGCCATCGGACCGCCAACACCTTCTTTGCCTGCCATCGGACCGCCAGTACCCATTTTGCCTGCCACCGCGTCGCCAACATCTTCTTCGCCTGCCACCGGATCGACAGCCCCCAAGTTGCCTGCCACCGGATCGCCAGCACCGATTTCGCCTGCCACCGCATCGCCAACATCTTCGCCTGCCACCGCATCGCCAACATCCTCGCCTGCCACCGGTTAGCCAGCACCCATTTTGCCTGCCACCGGATCGCCAACACCCATTTCGCCTGCCATCGCATCGCCAACATCTTCTTCACCTGCCAACGGATCGCCAGCACCTATTTTTCCTGCCACCAGATCGCCAGCACCTATTTTGCCTGCCACCGGATCGCCAACATCTTCCTCGCCTTCCACCGGATCGCCAGCCGCCATTTTGCCTGCCACCGCATCGCCAGCACCCATTTCGCCTGCCACCGGATCGCCAACACCCATTTCGCCTGCCACCGGATCGCCAACACCCATTTCGCCTGCCACCGGATCGCCAACACCCATTTCGCCTGCCACCACATCGACAACATCTTCTTCGGCTGGGAGGCTATTCTTCATTCAGTTCTCGATCGAGAAGTCTCTCGATCTCGAATCGATCTCGCGACTTCTCGAAAAACGCTATTCTCAGTATACTTTAGCGGAAAAATGCGAAGTCGATTTCGACGCCAATTTAGCTGGTGAGATCGGTTTCGATAGAGGCTAGAACCAATCAACGCGAGGTTGTGTAACTTGTGTTACATTTTCTTCACGTCGTCTGCCAGCCCGTTTTCTCAAACTTTGAGTTATTGAATTTGACTATCGAAATTGAGAATCGGAAAAATTTACGTAGAGAAAGGGTGCTGAGAGATAAATCTAAAGCATTCGAGTTATGTGAGGCTAGTTTTAGACAATTGTTTAGGTTGGAAAGAGATTTAGTGTTAGAATTATGCGTTGAGCTAGATAAGCCTTTGACTGGGAAAAAGAAGACAAGAACTAATTTGCCTGTTGATTCTAAAGTGAGTGTATTTTCTTAAATTATTATTTCTCGGAACCCATCATTAAATATTAATAACGGTTTTCAGATACTAATAGCCTTACGCTTCTATGCTGTCGGCTCATATCAATTATGTGTAGGACAGGACCTTTTCCTGCGTGTTAGCCAGCCTAAGTAAGTAAGTCGTGCGATATGTAGCGTATCAAAAGCTATTGTCGAAAAGTTAGGAAACACATACATAGAATTTCCTACTACAGAAGCTCGAAGAGTTGCTATTAAAAGGAGGTTAGTTATGTTTCATTGTTCCTGAAACTGTGAAATTAAACTTTACTAAATATTTTTTAGATTCATGGAAAAAACTAGGTTCGCAGGGGTCATCGGTGGCATAGACTGTACCCACGTAGCCCTTGCAACCCCTCCAAAAGTCGATGGACAAAACAGGGAGTATCTATTTGTCAACCGGAAGAATTACCATTCCATTAATGTTCAGTTGGTAAGTCTATTTAGGTGATATATATTTCAAGACATCCCTGAATTTTGAGTTTTAAACAAAAACGATAAGTAGATCTGCGACTACGATCTGATCATATTGCATGCAAATGCAAAATTCCCCGGTTCAACTCATGATACATATATTTACAAGAATTCAAACATATCTGATTATTTGGAGAGACTCTATAGAGAAGGAGATTTAAAGGGATCGTGGCTTCTAGGTCAAGGCACATATGAACTCTAATCTTAATAATGATCTAAGCACTAAAATATAAAATTATTATCCCGAATAGGTGGTTAATTACACCAATAGTAAATGCTCCAGAAAATTCACCGGAGGAAAGATTTAGTAAGCGCCAGCAATAGACCTTTTCGCAAATTTATGCGCGCATGCGCTTGTCGAGAGTCGTGGATAAAATAGCAGACGACGCCATCGGTCTATGGGGAAATAGCTGGGATTGTAGAGAACGGAGTAAATTTGAATCTAAACTGTGATAAACTAAAAATATTGGAACTTAAAGAAGTTTGTAAAAATATGGGAATTATATTTAAATCCTACTGGCGAAAACACATGCTCATTGAAGCTTTAAAAAATTATAATATCGAAAATATTTCCCTTAATAGCCAAGGCTTAGTGTCGGCTTCATAAATAGTGTCGGTATCCAAGCAGCGCCGGGCAAAACCACGAGAGCAACCCGTCAAAAAAAGAGCGCTTTCCCCGCGAGGGCCGCCGATTCCCGACCAGGGTCCGATACCCACTAACGAAATGCATGATACATATCCCCGTCTTTGGAAGTTTGGAGTTCCAACATTTTCGATTTCTAACTCGTTCTCCTTTTCACAACAATTCTGTGAAATTTAATTTCCACTGTTTTATCATCCCTCTTTACTTTATACGACTGATTCTTGCATCCTACCCACTACCACAACACAGCATCCAGGCATAGTGCAAAGGCTTAAGAATCATATGAAAAAAATAATTGAACAATGCTACAAAATTGAACTAACTAAAAAACCACTGGCTTAAATGAATTTTATTACACTTTTTTTCCAAATTTCTAAGAAAAAAAATCAAGAAAATGTATCGAAAATGATCAGATTTAATGGCAAAGTTGATGCCTCTAAAATAATGAGGAAATACGCGGAGGCTAAGACCGTAGTCTGCTATTTTATCCACGTTGTTACTAACACGCATGCGCCTCGCATTTTCCCCCACTTTTACCCTCCGACATGCGAAAAGGGCTATGCGCGAGATCCGTTATAGAACGGTGCAATGGTGTCCTTATACAGCGTTTCCGCTGTCTCTTAAAAGATAGAGCATTGCATTATGCACCAGAAAAAGCCAGACAAATTATATACGCTTGCATAATTCTACATAACATATGTCGACTAAGAGGAGTTCCGGACGATTTCAATGAACTAGAACCATTACAACTTGGAGAATTAGATGGTTTATGGCACGATAATAGAGCCTAGACTAATGCTGTTCAAGGTCCAGTTGGCTCAAGAGGTGATGATTGGTTTTTAGCCGGTACAGCAACGAGGCAACAAATTATTAGGAGACGATTCACCCTTGAGGATAATTAGATTAAGACCCTACTAACATTTTAAGTCATTTAATTTCATCATATTCCAATACCCAAGTTGTGTAACTAAGCTTTGTTTATATTGTTTTGAATTAAATAAAACATAAATATATATATAAATAATTTCTTATTTCGTTTCCAACTTTGATCTAGATAAATAATAAACGTAAATCCTTCAAGTTTTTAGAAAACATTTACGTGTTTTGTCAAGTTTGTCTCTAAACTAATTAAAATAAATAATAATAAATGCTTAAACGCAAATACTGGGAAGTTTTGTTATTTTAACAAGGTGCTCTAAAACAGCAGCCATTGATTCATTCGATTTTCTTATTGCAGCCAACTTCAACTTTTCAATCGTGTTTCTTTCATTGCTTATTACATCTGATTGCTTTTGTTGCTCAATGAAAACCTTTTGCTGGACAACAAGTGCCTCTGTTGCTTCAGCTTGTCTAATTGGGGCTTTCGCAATATCCATTGTAGCTTTGTTTTGAGACGATTAAAGTTTCTCCAACAGTTCCGAAGACGTTTTCAAAGCAGACTGCTTCGTGCATTTTTGGGGAAATTTGCCCTTTTTGTCTTGAGTACCTATTTTTGAAAGTTAACAATAGTTTTAAACAACAAATAAATGAAATTTTAACTTGCATTTGGAATTTGTTTCCATTTTTCGTTTCGTTGTTATTGGGCCTTCTTCTGTTACACTACAATACTCTATCACACTATCCTCTTCTAGTCCACGATATATTGGATCGTCGTCATTGACATCCATTGTGTTTGACGCACTTGAGTTTGTGTTCGACGCACTTGAGTTTGTGTTTGACGCACTTGCGTTTGTGTTCGACGCACTTGAGTTTGTGCTTCCCAAGTCACATGCTTTTGTTCTAGCAACAGTTTCATTTATCATTTATTGTTTGCTACATTGTAATTTCCACAATAGCATTAAAAAACCAAATAACTTTTATCATAGTTGATTAAAATGTACGTACAAGTCCAAATTCGAATGTGTTGGGAAGCCCATGTTGAAATTCTTCACCATATACGGCTAAGAGCCTTTCTTCTAAGGCTGTAAAATTCTGAAGATTTTTCGCCACCGCCAGTGCCACGTATTCGTTTCTTAACTCTGGCTGCTTTATTTTCAGGGGTCGGTGAAAACCACATTACTAAGAAAATGTGCGAAAACACTATTGGGTTCTAATTGATTTCTAAACTGGGTTTTCCCAATTGGTTTCCATTAAATTTTTCTACTAGGGCAGGGGTGGACGGTGGTTTATTGTCTGTATATAGTGGGGATATCCTTCATGTTTTATAACTTATGATAATAAACGTGAGACATTACTTACTTTTTTCCATTTATCCACACTTTTAGTGGGTCCTGTGCCATCACTGTTTAAAGTTCCAGCTAATTTTCTCCAAAGTCTTTCATAGCTTGTGGATGTGAATGAAGCTGTAAATATTTTGGTTTTAAAATGCTCATAACGAGACAAAAATTCTACTATAGTCTCTTGTTGTGAAACTGAGACGCGACTTTGTCTCTCAGACATTACAAATATTGTTTTGATTATTTTCAAAACCAATCCTACAGTTAAACACTTTTATCCCATGTCAATGAACACATGAAAAAAGGATTGCCTAAAATAACGCCGCGTGACTTTGTTTTTCAGTCTGCTAGTGTGATAATGAAATCTTATTGGTCTGACTACACACGGAAGTACGTCATAGCCACGTGACCTACTCTCTTGTCGAGAGAGGCGAGTCGTCTCACATCGATGTCGATCTCGGTTTAATAGAGAATAGCGTTTATCGAGAAACTAGTTCTCGATCGAAGTGGTGCCGATCGATATCGAATACGATTTCGATATCGAGAGCTGAATGAAAAATAGCCTCCCTGAAAGTCACTTCAGGGCAATCACCTGTGACTATGTATGTTACGCCATCTAGTGCACGATCTTGAAAATACTTTAAATTTTTTTCCCGCGGAGAGAACCACGTTGTTTAACAAGTGCACATTAAGCAAGGACGAAGGTATGTACATTCGTAAATGGTATTGATTTTGATTTTTTAGAATTGGATTTTATTATATATGTAATTGAACATATAATTATATCAGTAAATATCTTTGCTATTGTTAAATTAAATGAAGCCTTTATTATTATTAACTTTATTTTTAAAACAATGAAGTACAAAGGGTTAGAATTTGAGGATTATTGGATCTTGATTGTTCGGATAATATAATCGGGTTTTATGCATTGGTGAAGCGATGAGCATTGCTGTTAGAGCGTCTCATCTCGGTTGGTCATCGTGGAGGCATCAACAAGTGTAGCTTAGTCCCTTGTATGGTGGTACAGTAGGCTAGATTCCATTGGAAGCGGCAATGGTGATATACGTCGCCCATCTATAAATCTCAATGCGTAATGTCATCGATTTATGGTCGGACCAGTAGTGCGGTTTTCCTTTGGTCAATGTCCTACACTGATGGCAATGATCTAAACTTAATTATCCTCGCGTTTAAATGTTCTGGCGCCCTATTTCGATGCCATGTTTAATCATCCTTGTTTTTACTCTTACTGACGCATGTTTCTTTAAGCACAAGTCGATGTGCGCTACACTGTTTGCGAAGACTACTATCCAGCAATGGAACATTTTATAATATTGATAGTTTCAGGAACAAACATTTATATTCCTGTTTTGCATTGTAAAGAAGGTTACCATCAGAAAGACAGATGAAGCTTGGTCGTTTTAATTATAATTATTTAGGTTCAGAGTGTTCATATATGTTTACATTTAGTATTTTCCCATTCATTAATTTTACCGTTATGAAATGAAAAGAATGTTTATTGTACATGAAAAAAGTCGTTTGCAGACTCACGTGAACATGCACATTGTGTACAACGAAAGAACAACAATCAAATTTACAATACAAGACAAAGAGTAAACTATGGATAAGCTGGTACTATGTTATTTTATACATGTGCTAAGGGTTAACGGATGTCCGTTAATTTAATTGCGAATATATCTAGATTAAAACGTAGGAGATTGCATGATCTTTGCATGCGATTAATAGGATTAAGGCTGGAGCCATTTACATAAAATAGTCCATGAGATAGGTGCAAAAAAAGGGGGTGATCGGTACCAATAGGTGGTACCAGACGAAACTTTAAAGGTTGATAAATGAGGCTTATGGACGGCTGATAACACTTGATGGACGTCTCAAATCCGTAGCATTTAAAAATGGCGGCCATTCAAAGATGGCGGCCACGTGAGAACACAAAACGGCTTGTATCTCTTGTTCTAATCATCGTAGGCGCTCGTTCAATACATCACATTAAAGCCCAAACCGCGCTTGACATTTCATCTTCGCACAAAAAATATGCTTCACTGAACCGTTTAGTTGCTGCGGTTGATTTTAGTCAAAATCAACCGATTCTAAATCATAAATTTCCAATATTTCAGAAAAAATAGCCATATCCTAAACATTTGTATATTTTCTATGTAAAGACTGAACCCTTGCCTTTTATTTAAGCCGTTGTTCGTAGAAATGGAAACATAAGGGGCCGAGGTTTGACGCTTCGAAAATGAGAAGTAGCTTGACTCTCAGAAAAAATGTGTACCCGTAAAGTTCTGGGCGATTCCATTTTTTATGGGCAAGGGAGATAGGGCCGCGGGAAATTCGTCAGAGGGGTGCGTGCTCAATGAAAGTTTTAGTTTTGGTTTCAGCTAAAGCGGTTACAGTGACTGTTGTTTTTTGAAGATTCGCGGATTCAGATTAGCTAGGTTTATGATATAATATGAAAGGTGTTCATGCTATATTAATATTATGGAAAAATCTAAATGCCCCAGTCAAGCCACAGCGTTATGCATTATTTGCAACCGCAAACTTCCGATGAACGAACTTACTACACTGAGGGATGAAAAATCATGGCTGGCACTTCTGGAAGCTGCAAAACTTCATAAATACCAACCGATTATTGAACATGAAGGTAGCGATGTTTTACCAGACATTTGGTATGAGCGCAACTATCGTAGTCAGTTTACCCACAAGAAGACTTTGGAAAAGCTTCGAGAATCTTCAATCTGCGAAACTGCGGGGGAAGCGCAACCTTCAACAAGTGATTCATCTGTCCGACGATCGCAAAGAGACTTAGATAATCGCCAATGCCTTGTTTATCCAGCAAAATGCATATTCTGTGACAAAGAAACTAAATATGGGAAACATCGAACTAAGGAAAATCTGAAACAATGCGTCGACTTAAGAGCTGATAGAAATATAAGAGATGTTGCGACTCGAATGCTAGGCAGTAACGTGTCTGAAGAAGAATCATTGTTTCATAAAAAAATTGCAGCTTTAACATCACGGGATATAGTTGCGGCAGAGGCGCACTACCATAAAACATGTTATATTAACTACACGAGGCAAAGACCAGATAAAGTGTGTGTACAAAACGATGAGCACGAAGAGGCTGTAAAATACTCAATAAACGAAAACGAAGCATACAAATGTTTATATGATTTTATAAGAGATGATATATTTGCTAACCGGAAAGTGGTGAAAATGACGTACCTCTCAGCTAAATTAGAGTGTTTTATAAAACAACATGGGGAAGTTAATGTAAACTTCGAAAGATTCAAGCACATGCGACGGAAATTGGAGACAGAATTTGGTACAAGTCTTCTATTTCTTCCCTACGAAGGTGGAAGACTTCTAGTAATGCCTGACAATGTTACCCGCGAATATTTAGCCAAAGAACTAGTCAAAGTACAAGATCAGTTGAACCTATATACAAGCGACACGTCAGACTTAGAGAAAATGGTTACAAAAACAGGTTCTCTGGTACGAAGAGAAATAAATAAATCAAAAGTTGATCAGACGTGGCCACCAAACCCGGAGCAGCTCGACGAAAATTTCATCTCCATATCGGATACTTTAAAAAAACTCTTGAATGTAATAATTTGTGGTGAAATGCCTCGGTATGCTGATTCGGCACGGGTTCAGAGGCTGGTCTGGTCGATCAGTCAAGATTTGATATACGGCGCATCAGGAGGTCAAGTTATAACTTCAAAACATGTGTTGCTTCCATGGGCAATAAAAACACTCACCGGAAACGTAGAAGCGATCAAATTTATAAACCGTTTGGGTCATGGAATATCCTACAGTAAACTTGAAGAAATTGACACTGCTCTATGCTTGCAAAAGTTGAACAATTCTGAAGAAAATTTGCCACTTCCACAAAATTCTTACTGTCAAGGTCCAACTGTTTTAGCCTTCGATAATATTGATCGATTAGAAGAAACTTTGAGCGGCTCAGGAACATCACACAGAGTGAACGGTATTATTATCCAACCTCAAGTTCTAAGTGCCTTTAATCCACCGCAGTACCAAATGACAGAAAAGGGCAAGCAAAGATCCATTCCACTAACTACGATTACACTACCACAATATGTATCTGGAATCAGGAAAAGTCCTCCTGCTATTACACCAATAGAGCCTTTAACACCTGATACCAATGAAATTAGGTTGGCCAAACTCAAAAATTTAACGTGGATTTTAACGCGTTTGATGAAAGACGATACCCAACTTGTGAGTTCGTGGACTGGATTCAACATCCTGACCAACAAGAACGAAAATGAAATAGTAAAGCCTGATACAATCGGATATCTACCAACAATAAATGCACCAGCCACGCATATGTCTACAGTACATGAAGTACTCCGTCAGGCAATGAAGATCATGAAGACTCTTTGCCTCTCTGAAATCGTTTTAGTATTTGATCAAGCGTTATATGCCAAAGCGGCGGAAATAGTTTGGAATGATCCTGATTATTATAAACCAATAATTTTGCGAATGGGAGCATTTCATACAATATGTAATGCCCTGTCTGTTGTTGGAAAGAGATTCAGAGAAGCTGGTCTTCGTGATATAGCCGTCGAATCTGGCATTATTGCAGAGGGTTCTATTGATGCGGTCCTGGATGTTCGCCATTACAATCGAGGAGTGAGACTACTTAAAACTGTATATGAAGGCCTTTCTCGTCTGTACTGGAAAGCATTTAAAAAGTGGATTGGCCAACATCATCCAGAAAAACTACCAACATTAGAGGAGTTGTTCATAAACATGAAAGACTTATCCTTAAATCCAAATCACCAATTTACAATTGACGTGATGAATAGTAGCGCTTTCGAAGAAATAACAGCGTTAGTAGATCATCATCAAAATTATTTACGAAATGAGTCGAGCCCTCTAGCTTCTTTCTGGATGTCATACATCAATATGGCTGAAAACATTTTAGCGTTGATTCGGGCGTCAAGAGAAGGAAACTGGATACTCCACCTACAAGCCATAAGATCACTAATACCATGGTGCTTTGCTTACGACAATCAGAATTACGCTAGATACTTATCGGTCTACCACTCGCAGATGAGCAGACTACCGCTGACTCACCCAGATAGTTATCAGCACCTTTTAGAGGGAGGCTTTTCGGTTCAGAGGAGTACAACCAACGCTTTTGCGCGAATACCAGTCGATCAAACACTTGAAGAGACAGTGAATAGGGACACTCAAACGGCAGGTGGGACGAAGGGTTTTAGCCTAAAACCAGCTACTGTTTCCAAATACTATTTGACTGCTGAATACCGAAATACGTCACTGAAACAACTTCGAAACCTTGTCGATCGAAATCAAGGAACAAACACTCACCAAGATTTTAGTCAGATTCGTATGAGAAAAGACGAAGAAAAGGTACAGTCGGTTGTTGATGTACTTGAAGAAAACTGGATAAATCCTTTTGATGAGAACGATGGTGAGCTGATAAGCATTTCAACAAGTGTAAAAGCAACAGAGGACGTAGCCAATGATCTTCTACGGGCAGAAGAAAAGGGTGAAGCCGCGTATAAAACGTTCATTGATTCAAGGCTAAGCCAAGGAGCCTTTTTTATGATCGACTAACAAAATTGAATCTTAAAACATTCAGTTCAATACAAACGAAAAATAAGACCAAAAGTGTCAACAAAGATACAATACTGAAGGCAGAACATCATTTATTTGGTCGTATGATATTAATAGCTTCCACCAGAGAGCTCAACATGGAGACTGTGTTTCAACACCCATTAGGACCATTACCATGGTCCCTGGCAAATAATGACGGAACCATGAAGAAAACCAACAAGTCTTCTCTTGCAAGGCATCTCGAGGTAGGCCTAGGATCGTATCCTCAGGATAGTTTATTTCGTCCATCAGTTACATGCACTATTATCGACGGAATGGCTCAAATACAAAAGTTGAAAGGGGACAATTATACATTTGGCGAGTTATCTCATCATCTCCTAACGCTTGTACTTCAAATTGGCTCAGGGAGCAGAAGAATCGACATTGTGTTTGACGTCTATAAGGAAGTTTCCATTAAAAATGCCGAAAGGATTAAAAGAGGATCTGATTCCGGAATTACTTTCTCTAGAATCGTTGCTGGGCACAAAATTAAAAACTGGAGACGTCTCCTGCAAAGTTCTTCTAGTAAAGAAAACTTGGTGACGTTCTTAGCAGAAGATTGGTGCACGAAACTAAATATAATAGGTGAAAATAGTTTGTATGTGGCATACAACCAAAAGTGTCTTTCAATATCTGGAGAGTCTAGTGCCGAAGATAATGAACTCAAATGTTCTCATGAAGAGGCTGATACGAGAATGATCCTGTATGCCAGTAACGCTGCTAAGCATGGATTCAAATCTATCATCATTGTGACAGAAGATACCGACGTCTTGGTTTTGGGTTTAGCCTTTTCTTTCGAAATACCTGCTGAAATAAAACTAAAATGTGGAACCAAAACAAGAACTCGTTTGGTTAACGTAACAAAAATAGCTTCCAAGTATGGACCAGACTTGTGCAAAGCAATGCTTGGACTTCATGCATTCACCGGATGTGACACAGTAAGCGCTTTTTCAGGACAAGGTAAAATTAAAGGACTTAAAATACTTCGCGAAAATCTTAAGTATCAAGTGGCATTTGCTTCATTGGGGGACCAATTTCATTTGGAAAGTGAATTGTTTAACATTTTACAAGATTTCACTTGTCGACTGTACAATGCAACTACCAATGTCACTTTAGTCAACGTTCTTCGATATCAGCTTTGGAGGGCCAAAAAAGGACAAGTGGAGTCTGGGCAATTGCCCCCTTGCGCGGACGCACTTTACCTACATACTCTGCGAGCAAATTATCAAACAGGCATATGGAGACGTTCGCTGGCTAAGTGCCCTGATATTCCTTCTCCTGATGGCAATGGTTGGAAAATTGAAAACGATGGGCATTTGTCTATAAAATGGATAACAGGGTCTCCCGCTCCTGAAGCAATTCTCAAATTCATTGCATGCATTTGTTCCAAGTCGTGCGAAGGAAGGAGATGTCAATGTTTGTCAAATGGACTGAAATGTACAGACGCTTGCAAGATTCAGAACTGTTCAAATTTTGTTGACCCAACCGAGTATACTTCACCTTTAGATACAATTGATACTGACAGCGAAGACGATAATTGAAAAATTATATAATAAAATAATATTATTGTAATCACTTGTGCTGAAAATATAATGTACGTGTTTTGAATAACGGCTTAAATAAAAGGCAAGAGTTCAGTCTTTACATGGAAAATATGCAAATGTTTAGGTTATGGCTATTTTTTCTGAAATATTGGGAATGCATGATTTAGAATCGGTTGATTTTAACTAAAATCAACCGCAGCAACTAAACGGTTCAGTGAAGCATATTTTGTGTGCTAAGATGAAATGTCAAGCGCATTTTGAGCTTTAATTTGATGTATAGAACGAGCGCCTACGATGATTAGAACAAGAGATACAAGCCGTTTTGTGTTCTCACGTGGCCGCCATCTTTGAATGGCCCCATTTTTAAATGCTACGGATTTGAGACGTCCATCAAGTGTTATCAGCCGTCCCTAAGCCTCATTTATCAGCCCTTAAAGTTTCGTCTGGTACCACCTATTGGTACCGTAGACTGCACCTAGCTCACGGCCTATTACTTCAAACTTTGGCAGATAATTCTACCACTCAGGCTAATGCCGTATCTCAAAATGTAGCCATAAATACTGCAATAGCTGCACAATATGTTTATTAATCACTACTCCCAAATAGTAGCCCCTACTAATACACTAAAAAGAAAGGACTTGTCATTTATTTGGGATACCAAACAGCAGAAGGCGTTCGAAAGGATTAAGGAAAAAAAATTTAAGGGTCCTCCTTTAGAAGGGGTTCTCCGTGCATTTTAAAATCCGATGCTAGTGATGCAGGGTTAGGTGCCCTTCTTTCCCAAATTCAAAATAATATAGAAGTTCCTATGGTTTATGCTAGTACAGGACTTAAAGATGCAGAAACTAGGTACTCCACTAGCGAGAGGGAATGTTTAGCCATTTGTTGGGCAGTTAAGAAATTTAGACCCTTTTTAGAAGGTCGGAAATATACAGTCCTTACTGACCATCAAGCTTTACAGTGGTTATTTAATATAAGGGAACCAAATTCTCGTCTAGTTAAATGGGCAATGTACCTACAAACTTTTGACTTTAAAATTAAGCACAAGAAAGGAGTAGAGAATGTAGTAGCTGACGCTTTGTCGAGGGCCCCGATAAATGTCTTAAGCATAAACCTTGGCTCCTCTACTTCAAATTCTATTAGTAATTTGAATCCAACTAGTAGTAGTACAAGTAATACTACCGGTAGTAGTTCTTCAAATTCCTCTAGCGACTCTGTTGAAGGTCAAATACGTCCCCCGGGTCCTAGAGCTTTATATTCGGTATTTACATTGGAAGATGTGAGAAAATCACAAAGGGAAGACCCTTTTGCTTCCCCTATAAGAAATTCCTTGCAAGAACCTAACCCAGTTAGGAATAAATTATTCGAGCTGAAGAATAATCTTCTGTATAGAAGACTTTATAGAAATTATCCTGAGAAAATATATTTACCACCCCGCTTAAGGCTAGAAGCCATGCGGCTATTACATGACCACCCCTTATCAGCTTACAGGGGCAAAGATAAGACCCTAAGTAAAGTAACATTTAGATATTGAGGGCAAACCATAGTTAGAGATGTCCAGGACTATGTCAGAGGATGTTCTTTATAACAACAATTCAAGGCTAGGAATAGGAAAAAGACGGCTAATGCAACCCTCTGAGATAACAAGTCCTTGGGACCAAATTAGTGTCGATATAATGGGACCTTTCCCTCAAAGTAGACACCACTATAAGTATTTAATAGTCTTTGTCAATTATATCACAAAATTCGTGAAAATGATTCCACTAAAGACTATTACAGCCAAGACTTGTGTCCAGGCTTTTAAGTCTATTGTTGCTAGGTGAGGAGCTCCTAAAGCTATTCTTAGTGATTGAGGGGTACAATTTACTCCGAAACTTTGGCTGCAGACGTGCAGAGCTTTTAGAATTAACCCAAAGTTTACCACCCCCTACTCGCCTAAGGGAAATCCCACCGAACGAGTAAATAGAGTAATAGGCGAACTTAAATCATTCTATGTAGGGAATCACCATGACAGATGGGATGAATCCCTAGACCTTCTTCAATTTGCTATCAATTCTGCACCCCATGAAACCACGGGCAGATCCCCTTTCTTTTTGAATTTAGGGTGGGAGCCACGTCTCCCAGGGATTTAGATATTGAAGCACCCGTTAAGGACCCTGACGACCCTAGTCGTACTAAAGCGTTAAAAGTTCTTAAGGAAAAATTGGCATTCAGCAATGAATTAGCTAAGTTAGCAAAAGCTCACCAAAAGAAATACTATGACCTCCGCCATTACCCTCTAGAATTTGAGGTAGGAACTTTAGTATGGATGGAAACCCATCCTTTGTCAAGTACGACAGGCCAAGTTATGAGAAAACTAAGTCCTAAATGGGCAGGTCCCTTCAAAATAGTTGCTAAACATTCCCCCGTTGTCTATGAGTTGGAGAATGCTATCTCAGGACAAAACGTAGGGAAAGTTAACCTTGAACATTTGAAACTCTATTGGACAAATGTAGCTGTCTTCGACGATGCACCCGCTTCACAGTCAGAAGTCGCCGATGATCCTGAGCCAAGCTCTCCTACGGAAGATGGTCATGCACCCCAACCCACGGAGACTTCCTCATCATCATCCTCTTCTACTTCAAAGTCACCTCCTCAGGACGATCAGGACTCAGATTAACAGATCCCTCCTGCAATACCAGATGATTCTCATCGCCCAACTGAATCTGACAGTGAACCGGGCATGGCCCTATTTGAAGACCCTCCTCTCCTACTCCGTACTAACCACGATATGAGAGCTTTCCAGCTCATTCATCCCACTAATGATAGTCCGCCTTCTACGGCAGGGGAGGCTTCCCCGTCTGATCATGAAAAATCAGTCGTGGAAACGAAGCTACATACATCAACTTCTAGTTTCACGGAAGAAATTTTAATACCTGAGCATGAAAAATCAGTCGAAGAACCTGAGCTACCCAACTCAACTTCTAGTTTTACAGAAGAGATTCCAACGCCTGAGCAAACTCCTGAAAACCCAGTTGCGGAACCGGAGCCACATCAATCACCTTCTTCCGGCTTTTCGGAGGAGATTTTGACACCTGAGCAGATTTCTCAGTCGCATTCCCAATCGCTACGTGAGTCCGAAAGTTCATCGGCCACATTATCTGAGTCGATGAGGACCCCACGATTAAACAGGGCTACCTTACCCGATGCCTATATAGAGCCTTTTCGATTGGGATGGCGTAGAGAAGTGTGTAAGCGGGCAACGGTTAGGCCGGGAGGAAATGAGGTCGATATCTATTACTGACCTCCAGACAATAAACGATTAAGGTCACCTTACGAGGTCCAAGTTTACCTCCAAAATAATAAGATCCCGAACTGAACCAGAGAACATTTCTCGTTTGCTCGAGAACCAATCTCAGTTTTCCCGTGGGAGTTTATCACCCAAGCCCCTAAAAGAATTACTAAATCGTATTATGTTCGGTGGCCGAAGTAGAACTAGAATGCCGTCATCAAACGGAAGAGCCAAAGAAAATTTTTTTTTTAAAATTTTGTGATAATACTTGAAACCCCTGCAAAAGATTTTTCTGGGTTCCTCGGGGTAACCCTTAACTTGAAACAACATGTTTGAAAATTTTCTATAATTTTGTATAAATAAAAGTTCCTAAAGAGGGGGGGATGTAACATGGCTGCCAGAACTCTTGGAGCCTCCACTCCTTGGTTCTGGCAGGGCATATCTAGCCTCCATGTTACAAGCCACTCCCTCTTCCACAGATGTTATCTAGGATAATTTTGGTTTTTTCAATCAGTTCTGTTTATGATTTCTCCGAAGACGGATCGACTTTTGTATACTAGATCGGTTACGGGTTTATCCCTACATCGGTTAACTGAAATAAAATTATTATTGAATTTGGATTAAAACTGTAAGTTGTCCTAATTTATTTTATGGCCCTCGGGAAATTATTCCCTTGAATTAAGTTTATTCTACTGAGGGTTACAATAACATGAAAATATTAAAATAATGAAATGAAATGCGGGTTTATTGTGTATAAAAATAACTACAGAGAGTTAACGGGATTATACACATAAATAAAGAAACAAAAAGAAAAGCACAATAATAATTGAAATTGAAATTGAAATTGAAGTTTATTATGCATATAAAAAGTTGAAGATCAACTCACGAGAATATACACAGAAATGGAATTAGTGCAAAATATACTAGAACAAATCATTCAGAATTATACAAAATTAGGCAGAATTATACGAATTAATACAAAAATATAGAAAAGGCACGTAATTACATCGATCCAAGGAAAACTGATTAAATTAGTAATGGTAAGTATTAAATTTAGTAATTCTTTTTTTTGTTTGTTTCTAGCTATGGTTTAAACATTAATAACCATCTATAAGATACTGTCGGGTAAGATTTTGTACATGAGTTAAACAGTCAGAAAAGAGATCAAAAATATTAACGAAGAAATCACAAGTTGTTTGCATTCGAATAATAGGATTAATTCTTAATTTAGGATTGTAAAATGTGCGCTGATTACGAAAATGTATGGGGACCGAAAAATTAAGACCATTTACAAGAGGCGAGAGTGGGATGATATTGTGGATTAGTTTGTAAATAAACGTTATATGATTTATTCTTATACAGTCATTAATTTTAAGGAGATCAACGATAGTTAACAACAGTTCATAATTATACTGAGCCGTGGGTAAAAAGTGTGTATGGCTAAATTCTATAAATTTTCGCTGTACTCCTATTTTGTTCAAGAGGTATTGGCTGCAGCCACCCCATGCAACCCAACCAAACAACAATCTAGATCGAACCAAACTTAAATACAATATGCGAAAATGACGAAGAGATTTTAACTGGCGACTCATTTTAAGGGAAATCGCCAAGGAACGACGGCAAAGGTTAACAGTCCTAGTGACATGACTGGAAAAATGTAATTTTGCGTCAAATATTGTACCCAAATCTTTGGTTTCATTTTTCGTGTGGATGGGTTTTGAATCAACAAGGTAGGAGTTCATCAACATTCGACTAACCCGCCTAGTATAGCTTACATGAATTGAATTAGCGGGGTTAATCGGAATTTTATTATTGAAACACCAAGTGGAGACTGTGTTGCAAAAGCGAGCGATCAAGGTCAGAGTCAATACTCCTAAATAATTTGTTATCGTCTGCAAATTGCAGTAAATTAGAATGTTTAATTTTAAACTGCAGGTCGTAGATATAAATATTAAAAAGCAATGGCCCTAAAGAAGAACCTTGCGGAACTCCACAACAGAGATTGTACTCCACCGTGGTGAGCGAACCATTGCATTTGAGGACATAAATACGCTCCTTTAAGTAATCAGTAATCCAATCGAGCAAAATTCCGTCAGCGCCCAAAGCGCAAAATTTGTCTCTTAAAAATTTATGGGAAACACGGTCAAATGCCTTTGCGAGGTCCAAGTAATAATAATAATAATAAAAATAAGCTTTTATTTAGGATATACCTTTAAGAATTTTCTTATTTACAAAAGTGTCCTCCTTTTAAGTTAAGATTTTAAAATTAAAAAGAGAAAAGCTCTAATTTTTCTGCCATTATTCAAGACTAGTAAGATTGTTCAAATAATTGTTTATCTTATCTATAACAAGTTCAAAAGATTGTTTTTCTTTGATGTCCATTGGGAGTCTGTTCCCGAGCTCTATACCCTTATGCTTCAAGCTTTTATTTCTATATCTGGAGAAGTTTTCCGTATAGAAGTTATTTGTTGTGCCACGAGTTTTTACGTTATTATTTGTTGTTTGAAACCATCCTTCAATAAAGTCAGGGTAATAACTAATTTTTATTCTGTACATGAATTTCAGCACTTCTAGGTGCTAATTATGTTGCAGAGATGTAATATTAGCTTTTGCGCTGGCAGCTGTAAGTGAGTCCAATTTTTGCGCTTTAGCTATCATCTTGATACACTCTTCATGTTTAGCAGTTCCCCTGCTATGTTCACAAAGCATTCGTTAAGCATGTTTGCTACAGTTTCTGGATCTTTGTTTTTATTGGCCTTGTATTCCATCTCCGTTATAGGTTTGGTATTCTTTTGCTTGAGGTATGGCTTAATGGTTTTCCAAATATTGGTCGTTTCATTACTGCCGATTCCAATATTAATTTTGAAGTATCTTGTCTTCTCTTTATGGATAAGAGCGTTGACCAAGTTTGTCTGTTTCCTGTACATATTTTGGTACTTTTCCTTATGAGCATGGTTTACTGTTCTTGTCTTTGTCTTGAATTTGTCTCTTCTGTGAATTTGATGTTTTATATTTGAGGTTAGCCACGGGGCGCTTTTAGTTGATACATATTTTTCTCTTAGCGGAGCATGCTTGTCCAGGCGGTCAATTATTTAATTTTGTAACATCTGTAGGCCCCTTTCTGGGCTGTCAATGGATTCCTTAGCCTTGTTTAATTTTGTATGGAGTTCTTGAACGAATTTCGAGGTAATTTTCTTATGCAGTTTTATATTCATTTTCTTCCTTATGATCCATGTTAGGTCATGGTCAGATGCTCCACATGCCTTTACTATGACCTCTATGATTCGTTCCTTGTGATTTACAAAAATATGATCAGTCAAACTTGTTGAGTTTAGGGTAATTCTGGTCGGGGATGTAATCATTTGTATGAAATTCCCCAGTAGTCTAGCCTTTGCCGATAGCGTGGTGGCTTTTAGGTTACAGTTCGTGTCCCCTATGATCAGAATTTCGTTGTTGGTCTTAAACAGTAAGAAATCAATGTTACCCCTTAGTTTAATGCCATAGACTTGTGCAGAGCTGTATTCTTAAAGAAAATTAATTAGATTTTAACCGAGGTTATCGACTCGCGAACAGACAGCGCTTGGATTCAAGCTTACTTAACTTTCTATAGAGTATTTCATCCATAAAACTTTAAATAGAATTACTCCAATTGTTTTCAACCACTAAACGCTGTCACGAACGTGCTGTCAATTTCTAATAAAACAGGGCATCATTGAAAAAATCGTAAATCGAGGTATTTTTGAAAAATTAAAACTGAATATACTTAACATAAAAGTTTCTGAATGAAAAGTAGAAAAGGACCTAATATAAAGATCTTATGTTCATTTAAAAACGTTTTGAATCCTAAGCAATTTATAATTTTTGGAATATACGGTCCAGAATTTGGCTTTTTTTTTATAAAAATTCCAATGTTATTTCAATGGGAAGTTTCGAGTTTTTTCCAAAAAGGCTAATTAATTTTATGTTAATGAAAACCACCCTTGGCAAATTGACTTTTAATAAAATAAACTATTAGATGGATCTCTTCGAAATTTTAACCACATATTGTGAGTCCGGGTTGTTGTTCTATAGATTTTTTTCAAAACAGTAAAAATAATACGAAAAAGGTTAAAACCAATAAAAAGTCACCTCATTAATCATTAAAGGCTGCATGAAGTCTTATGTAAGAGAGGTACCACTCTCCTAGAACTATAATAAGTTTCAGATAATTTAATGACAATCAAAAACTGCATAAAGCCAATGCTACGGTATTTAACAACTATAGACCGATATCAAAAGGGGCGTCAAAGGGGCCGCCGTCCTCAGTAGACTGATAAAGAGATAGATCCGTTTAGAAACGGGTACTACGTCAGCGGAAACGGGTACGCTCTGCCTGCTCAACCCCCCCCTTTTATAATGGTCTGTGGAAGATATTTTTAAAACGGCGCACTTGCGCCGAGAGAAACATAAACGAGCTTCAGTTTCTCTCAACTCAGAAGGTCAGGACGGGGGGAGGCGGAAGGGCTATAAACACGTCTTGTTTGCTCACCGTAACGCGCGCTGCAGAGAAAATGAATTGTGGAAGCTAAAAATTGGCAATTTTTCTCATCCAAAGAGAAATATCATTCCAGCCTGAATCCCTTTTCACTCCCGCATTAATATTTTGAATTTTTTTATAGCCAAAAATGTCCAA
Organism: Phalangium opilio; assembly: GCA_019434445.1. Lineage (NCBI taxonomy): Eukaryota > Metazoa > Arthropoda > Arachnida > Opiliones > Phalangiidae > Phalangium > Phalangium opilio. The sequence goes on from JAEQBA010001779.1 coordinate 105,522, forward strand.
ATTAGGCAACTCACAGCATTTTTCTGGATATTATATAATATAGCTTAATGGGTTGAGAGGAAATAATTCGGTTCGATATTTTAATCAAGAATTAAATCTTTCCAGAACAATTATTTAAAAGAAAGGTTTTTTCAATAAAATAGGTTCTAGCACGTAGTAAAAGTATTTGAATATTTTCTATTTATACTGAATTCGAAATCGTTATGTTAATCTCTATGGAGCTTAACATTACGAGGTGGATAATAGTTTGCGAGTTAGACGTTTTTGTTGCAAAATTTCGAATCATAGCAACCGTTTGAACTCCCCAATTAAAACCAAATTTCTCGTATTGATAAAACTGAAATTCAAATTGTAATTCATGTAATAGTTTCCAATTTCTGGGCCTTTGTGAGTTTAAACAAGACGGCCCAAGGGCTCGTAATAGTAGCCATATCGTACGAGTGAATAGCCCCTCTATACCCTACCCTAATGAGTGGATAACCCCTCTATACCTTACCCTAATGAGTGAATAGCGCTATCTTTTTCAATGCTTAAATGATTTACCGTGCATAAAATCACAGTGAATAGCCCCTCGATTCCCTACTCTAAACAGTGATTAAATTATAACCGTATAAATTTACTTATGCAGTAATTCTAATATTCCGGCGAATCGAAGAACAGATAGTTTTTAGTGATAATCCCCTCGATGAGTTTACGACATAGACTTATGCCGATGCACACTTATCGCATCTTATAAGTTTCTAACAAGGACTTATGCCCAGAAACTTTTGAAAGAGAAAGTTTAGTTATAGTGATTACGCATTTTAGTGATTATCCCCTCGAATTACCTTTAGCAATGCTAAAATGATCAAACGCATAACGCTCATTTAACACTATGTTAGCTCTATCTAAACCCATTTTTGAATTAACCGCCAAAACGTTCCAGTCAAACATAACATAGATGACGATAGCTACCGAACGAGAACGAAAAACGGGGAAAATCGTTATCTATTTAATTAGCACATACATAAAAAGAAAATAAATATAAAACCCCCAAACATACAAATTCATAAGTATCCGACTCCACAGATAAAAATTCAAAAGTTTCCGACCCCACAGATTAAGAGGTACCCCACCCCACATCACCCCGACATTTTAGAGATAAGAATAAATAATAAAAAAGTCGGAGTTTCTATCAAGTCTCTATGGTTCGTTGGTAGAGTGGATGTTTACTACGCCAGCGACCCGGGTTCGATTCCCGGGTCTGACCTGAAAAAATTTTAATTAAAATTAAATCTCTAACCGAGCCCTGTAACCCCTATGGGTGGGTTGTGGTAATATAAAGTTCCTTTTAAGCTAAAATCTGACGATAACGAAGCGACAACCCCGGCCACTACTAGTACTACTACTACTACTACTACTACTACTACGGACGGCTCGGGTCAAACTAAGAGCCTATCGTATACTACTTAAAAATTAATCATTAATTTGATAAATACCTGTTTAGTTGATATTGAAAGTAAATTCTATTTTGTGTTTGATTTGACTTATTACATCTATAATACTTTTATACCAACAATTTCTCACTTTCTTTGCTTTAAAGGAAAATTTGAAGAATCTATGATTCATCTTGAGTTTAACTGTGAAATTTTCATACCCGAGATGGCGATTTTTCGTCTTTTTTCTTTTAATGAATATTAGAAAACTTCCTTAACCAAACGCACGAAAAATGATTACAATTTTTGATGTAAACCTGTTTAAATGAAATGTTAATAAAATCCCGTATGGTGTCTAATTGTGACTATTTACACCTGTTATATGGACCCTTCTTCCAATGGGTTTTTATGTTTCTGCTTTAGATAAAAACTGGATAATTTCCGAAGGTATCGTATAACACATTAAAAGAGCCTCGAATATTTGATATCTACCTGTCCTGTTTCATTGAAATGCATAATACATCTCATTTTTGTTCAATTTTGAACTCTTATATCCATTATGGGCAGCCTTTTTCAAGCGGTATTTCATTATGTTTCTAGTTAGTAGTCTTAGTAAGTAAATAAATTCAATTTTCGATATATTCCCGTTGAATTGTAATTTTAATATCACCCATTTTACACTATTTTTCAGGTGAATAGTAAATTTCGTAAGGTGTCGTATCTAAAATTTTTAATATATACTTATTCAATTGAAATTTATAATTTACACCATTTTGTGTCTAATTTTGGATTTTCACATCCTTTGTGGGGACCCTGGATCCAACGGTTTTTCATGTTTTAACTTTAGATGGAAATAATACCATTCCTTAAGGTTTCGTATAACGCAGTAGCAAGAGCTTTGTATTTTTGATATCTACCTGTTTAATTTAAATTTGTGATAAATAAAATTTGAGTTTAAAATTGACTTACTACATCCCTTTTTCCAACGGTTCTTTGTTATTTTCCTTTTGGATGAATAATAGTAAACTTCGTAAGGTATGATGTCTAAAAGTTTTGATATATACCTTTTTAATTGAATATTATAATTTACACCATTTTGTGTCTAATTTTGGATTTTAAGCCCTTTCCGGGACCTTTGACCCAACGGTTTTTCATGTTTTTTGCTTTAGGTGAAAATAATGCGATTTTTTGAGATATCGTATAACGAAGTTGAAATAGCTTCGTATTTTTGATATCTTCCTGTTTAATTGATATTTGTGATAAATAAAATTTTCTGTTTAAATTTGACTTACTACATCCGCTATGAGGACCTTTTTTAACGCTTTTTCACTATTTTTCTTTTGGTTGAATAAGAGTAAACTTGGTTAGGTGTCGTAACTAAGATTTTTGATAAATAATGTACTATATATAAGAGCTGTGCGAGTCTTGATTTTTTGGTTTCGAGTCGAGCCTCCCGCCTCTCTATTTTCGGTTTTCGAACTTCGAGCCGAGTCTCGAGTTTCTTATCCAGCATCGAGCCTTTAGCTGCATGTTGAAAATATGGTTTCGGGCTTTTATCGCGCCTTAAATTTATATGGCGAGCCTTAACTACTTTCAATTTTAGACCTTAATTTTCAATGCTACTGTTTTATACATTTAATTACTTTTCATAGGAAAGAACACTATTAAGTCTTAAATATAACAGATATACTTGTTTTGACTATAAATACACTTGAATCCTATTATCATTTTTGTAATTCCCTATAAACAGAGATAAAAACCACATGAAAATTGTTAATGAATTTTCCCATATTAGATGTAAAAGTGACAAATTAAACATAAAATTGGATTTATTAATAATAATAATAATTTTAGAATACCTCAAAAAAGCGAGCGGTTTTACGTGTAATAGGAGATAGCTCGTGAAATTTTCGACGAAAAAATGTATAACCGTTATAACAAGGGTCCTCATAACGCGTATAAACAGTCAAAAATAAACACAAAAAGGGATTAATTCTCAATTTGAAAAATAGAGGTATATATCAAAAATTTTAGCCTATTTTAAGTACACCATTGGGCAGCTATTTAGTTAATCTTAAAACATATGAAAACCCTTGGAACAACGATCAGCATAACGGACGTAAACAGTTAGAGACGAGATGGGACATTTCTGGATTTCAAGTAAATAAGATATTGAAAATACAAGGCTATATTAAATGTTTTATACCTTTGAAACAAAAGTTCAAATTTCTGTGCATAGCATTATGAAAACACTAAAAACCGTTGATTCTGGAGGTAAAAATCAAAGTTAAAAACAGGTCCAGATTTATTCTAGATTTCAATTAAACATTATATCTAAATTATGATTCTAATTTACTGCGTGATTCAGAATCTTAAGAAATTATCTAGTTTCATCCAAATTCTAAAAAAAATTTCATATGGATTTATTTTAAATTTCAATTTAATATGTTTATATATTAAATTCGAGGCTATTTTCAGTGCGTTGTACCTTAGGAGATTTAATGATTTTCCAAAAATTTTTAAAAATTATGAAGAAAAGGGTCCCAAAATCGAATATAAAACCTCAACACCAAAAACATTTTCGATTGATTTTTAAGTCTAATGAATTTGGAAGATAGAAGAAATACCTGGCTTGATTAAGTGTGATATTCATCTAAAGGAAGACCACGAAAACCTGTAGGAAAAAAGGTCCCCATATCAAATATAAAAACTAAAATAAAACACAAAGTGTGATTTATTCTCAATTTAGAAAAACAGATGTATATGTGGATTACGATTCTTACGTAGTGCATTACTTGATAACTTAAGAAATTATCTAGATTTTTAGAAACTAAAAAAACATGAAAAATCTTTGGAACTAGGGTTGCCACTGCGGATTTAAAATGCCAAAATTGGATTTTTCTATTAATTTCAAAGAAAATTGTATATATCAAAAATAATAGGTAAATTGCGTTGTACGACACCTTAATAAGAAATATAATGAAAAACCCTTAGAAAAGAGGTCCTAATACCGGATGAAGAAAGTCAAAATGAAACAATAAATTGAATGTATTGTAAATTTTAATTAAATAGGTAGATACCAAAAATTCAACGTGTTGCGATACCCTAAACCTTACGAAGCTCACGTATTTTAATCGAAAAAAATTATGGAAAAACGTTAGAACGAGGGGCCCCAGAGCGGATGTAAAAATTGAAAATTACATACAAAATAATAATAATAATAATATTTATTTCCCAATATATAAATTGGAGGCCAACAAGAAAAGGAGTAACTCCCAGTACAAAGCTTGTTGACCCAGACAAATACAAAAAAGAAAAAAAAACATAAATTAAATTAAAACAAAGAAAATTATAAAAACCAATAGTCATATTAAACCATAGTTATATAGATAAAATCGAAGAGGCATTAAAAATAATTATAATATGCAATCGTCATTTAAAAATTTTTGATACAATTTAAATTTAAAACAGGCTAGCGTATTACTACACCTTATGTCAATTGGGAGAGAATTCCAATCCCTAACGACACGAAAAAAAAATGAATGAAAAAGTGCATCACATCTAGCTTTACCAATGGCAAATGTCAAAATTTCGTGCCTTTCATTAATATTGACATAATCTAGTAAAGGAAAGGTATAATGACCGTAAATTCCCGGTATAAAAAGACGAGACTAGAAAACTGTCTGAGTGCATACATAGGTAAAAAATTCAGTGTTTTTTAACGATCACCATATTGTATTCTATTGCAATTTTGCACATTATTGAACCATGACTGGTTCAATTGATAAGAAGTAAAATGTCTCAAAACCCGTTCAACACTGTCAATATCCTTTCGTAAATGAGGAGACCATACCACAGACCCATATTCCAAAACAGGGATTACCAGAGCCTTAAACGCTATAATAGCTGCTTTTGAACGACCAAAAGTTCTATTAATTAAACCAGTCAAGCGCCTGGCTTTAGAGGTAATATATAAGACATGGTCAGCCCATTTTAAATCACTCGAAATAAAAATCCGAAGTAACTTACATTTAAAGACCCGAGGCAAGATTTGATTAGATACACAATAATCAACATTAAATACATTGCGACGTCTAGTTAAAATGATATATGAACATTTCGATACATTTAGAGACAAGAGATTTCTAATTCCCCAGTCAACGATTATATTTATATCTCTCTGAAGTAACACAGTGTCCGACATAGAGCGCACAGCTCGAGAGAGAAAGGAATCATCAGCGTATTGCCAAAGGTTGGTATCAGGGGAATTACCAAGGTGAAGATCATGGGCGTACAGAATGAACAGTAAAGGACCCAATATTGATCCCTGAGGTACGCCAGAGGTAACAGGTTGATAACCCTAAAATTCACCTTGAAAGACAACTCTCTGTTCACGATTCCTTAAGAAATCAGCAACCCAAGCTAGAATAGGACCGCGAATACCAACACCATAAAGCTTAAAAATGAGGCGATCATGAGGAACAGAGTCAAAGGCTTTTTTCCAGTCAAAAATTATGACATGTACATCAGATGGTACACGTAAGTCCAACAAAGAAGCCCATGAATGGAAAGCCTGGACTAACTGCGTTACGCAACTGAAACCCTTTCTAAAACCAAACTGCTTTTCAGGGAGCACGCCAGGCTTAATACATTTAGAATTAATGAAATCAGATACAATTGATTCCATAATTTTACAGAAAACAGAGGATAAGGATATAGGACGGTAGGACGCCATATCAGATCTGTCTAAGGAAGAACCCTTATATAGAGGGACAACATTAACCCTTTTCGAAGCAGCCGGAAGTCTGCCTACCTTCATCGAGTAACTTAAAAAGTCAGACAAAGGATACGACACACTATCACGACAAAGCTGTAACATTTTTGGGGTTATCCCATCTGGACCAGGGGAAGAGTTACATTTCAGGTTATTGATAGCAGTGATAACCAAAGATGGAGTAAACAATAAGTTTAGCTCATCATCGACTGGTAGCGGAAGATCATACAAAGTGTCAGCTGGGTTAGGAATTGGGCCAGATTTGCAGAAACAAGAACAAAAGTACTCATTGAATTTAGTAGCAATGATAGCACAATCAGTAATGCTATCCCCATTGTTCTTCATAAAGTTTGGAATTGGGAGTTTCGATTTGAGGGCCACAAATTTCCAAAATTTTTAGGCTCAGAGCGTAAATTATTAGAGAGTTGCCTAACATGATTCGCATAAGAAGTACGAGATAATTCCTTAATCTTATTTGTCAGACGCCTGAATCTAGCTCTATTAAACTCGGTGAAATTGGATTTGAGTTTTTTAAATAGTGTTTTTTTCACATTGGCTAAATGAATTATCTGATCCGTTATCCAAGGATTTGATTTTCGCTTAGGGCGAGAAGTAATCTTTGGAATACTATCATCAAGACAAGCAGAAAACATTGATAACCAATTGTCCCAGGCCTCGTCAATGTCATTTTCTAAATAAAAAACCATGTCCCAAGGAGCGTGACTTATAAGTCCATTTAGCGAGACAATATCAGCATTGCGAAAATCAAAACTTGAACGCTGCACCACCTTATTCTGAGATACTGTACAAATTAATTCACCAGTCACAGCATTATGATCACAACCAGGTAAATTATCCACAGAGACTACATTCTTAATAAATCTTTTCTCATTAATATACACAAGGTCAAGAGTATTATTATTCCTCGTCTTGTCAGAGACAACTTGATGCAAACCAAGATTTGAGACACATTCGAACATGTCAAGTGATGAGAGGCAATCGGGGGTTGGTTTCGGAAGACCAAGACTAGCCATATTAAAGACTCCCATTAAGATGAAAATATCATGTTTGTTAATCTCATCAATGATACTATTAAGTAAGGCACAAACACCTATTACATAATCATGGATACACGGCGGAGGGACATAAAGACAACCAATCAAGATTGACCTATCATCCGCCTTAGCAGAAGCAAACACAGCTTCAATTTCAATGCCACCAGGAGAGACACGAACAGCAGGGTCAATATCCAGCAAAACCGGAGATAAACTTTGGTTTATGGCTTGCAAGACACCACCGCCCCTAGTAGCACGATCACGTCGAAACACAATGTAATTACTTTCGAAGAGTTCAGCATCGCAAATATCAGGACCAAGCCAAGTTTCAGTTAAGAAAAAAATATCCGGATTCATATTGCGAGCTACCACGTCGAGATCACGCAATTTTTGTCTAATACTACGAACGTTAGACAAATAGAAGGATATGGATTCCAGTTTTTTTCGTCGCTTAATTTTAGTTTTTTTGACACCCTGCATCTTAGGAATTTTTATCCCATTAAGAGTCCTCGAGAGACATACTTGAATTAACAAAAAACGAATCGTCGATTTTCAGCATCCCGCAGTCAAAACAAATAAATTTTGAATCGCACAATAATCTGGGAGCACGGCAGTGCTCCCAGCCAAGTCGAGCACTGACATCCTTTTCTCGAAGCAACTCGTGGCACTTTTAAGCCCACTGTAACTTCGTGATGGGTAAAGGTAAAAGCCTGAAATTTTGCTTGCCCCGAGGAATGCCAATTGTAGCTATAGTTTCCAAGTTTCCTACCCTATATACTTTTCGAAATATCGCAGGTGAAATTTACCTTATTTTGTCACTCACTCACTCACTCACCGATCATCAAAATTCTAAGGTACTTCTAGAGGAGTTAGAAACTTAAAATTCAGGATTTAGTTTTCATTTATTTTATAAAGCACAGAAAAATTAAAACATCCCGAAATTTTTATAAAATTGTTCTTTTGTTCTTTATTTTAAAACTAGATGGCGCTGCCGTCTTTTCAACAGAAATAGTTAGTGCTTTAAACCGAACACAGTTATCTGATTTGTGATCCGAACAGATCAAATATGTTTGCTTGATTTCAGCTATCAGATAAACAGTTGAGGACCGTTTTCTGTTCAGATCAGATGCATTTTTCATATACACATTCGGATCAAATCATATCTGAGATAAAAACCAGATTGTAGACATTTGAAACAGATATCTGTGGCATCGGTCGTAGTTTCGGATTAATACCTTTTAAGAATTTATACGTTTCAAATGTATTAATAACGCATATACTTAAAAAAATCCAGGCAAATTGGATGTTTGTTGTAGGTAGGATGCCGAGGGAAGCAGTTCAGTTTATTTTCCCAAACAATTGACTTGGTACTAGTAGAGATGTGAGTCAGTAATTTAACGTCCGTAAACTACCGGTGGTAATTTACCAAATTTTCGTAATTTTATAATGGTAAGAATTATTAAACATTTTTGAAATTTTGTGTCCTGGGAGTGAAACCAAGTGTACTATCCTTCCTGAGACTAAAACAATGTCCTCTCTTACTTCGGAGTCCCGTTTTCCACTGTACCCCTTTCGTTCATGCGGCTGTTCTAGCTTAAAATAGTGATTCATTGTTAGTCACTGAAGTGGTGTTTACTTGAAAGCCGGACCAAGTAGTCACACGCACATGCTAGTGCTCTTTTATTTGGGTCAAGGGCTCATTACGCGTTAAAAGTTCATTTTATATTTAAATGATCAACTATTACTGTATTTACTTAAAATGGAGTTGCCAGGCGCCAGCCAGAACTACAAATTGTTAGTTAAAGATCGGATTAGAAAGACCACGGCTGCCGCAAAATCATGTAAAAAACTTTATATAGTTCTCACAATTCAACGTTGTTGAAATTTAATTTACTGTAAGCACGTAAAATTGAAATTAACAAATTTGGTGATGAAGTGTAATTTTGATTTCGCAAAATTTGAATCAGTAATTTACGGAGTAAATTACCGTTTTTAAAATATATGTTAATTTCACATCCCTAGGTACGAGGTAATACTTGTCCTTAGAAGCGGGCAATTATTTGTGTGGCACCAATTTATTCAAAATCACAACAATGGTTGCCATTGTAATTTGTTCCACCTATTTAATAAAGATAGAAAGAACTTATCGCGCCAGAGGGGGGGGGGGCTATGATTTATCAAAACGCAGTGACTAGTCTTGACCAGGGATCCGTGTAATTTTATTAGCAGGAATGAAGAACGGTTAGTATTTACTTCAGTGCGACTCATAGATCCAATCCCTTCAATTCGTAACGAAAATTTTAAATTATCTAACAGGCTCACTTAAACAACATTTTGATGACGTTGCTGACGGTGACGGCCAAAAATACATCGTTGCTTTTTACCTCCGCCACAATGACCAGCCTCTTCTTTCATACCCCCCCCCCCATCTCAAGGAAGGGTGTCGTGGACTTTGACGCACGCAAAAAGTACCCTGTTCTCTATTCCCGCTTCTAAAATTACATGAATCTCTGTATTTCTGTCTTGACTAGATAATTGAAGGTTTTCATGTGTACTGGAATGGTTGTATATATAATCAGTGTATAAAGTTAAACGAGGATATCTGTAAAATTATAAAGATATCTGAACAGATATAAGATTAGAAATCGTTCAGATAGCGCTAGGTCGGATGAAAATTATCACCATATCGGATCAGATTTAATAACTGAAAGTAAATACGACGTTCAATGAACTGTTGACGATTTTGCGGGAAAGATATCGTAATCAGATGTCATAAAAGAAGAAACAGTTCATAATTTTAAGCACTAGCCTTGCGTATTCGTGAGCACTAAGAGCATATCTTTTAATCCAAAAAAACATCGGAAATTTCATGCTAGATTCAATCCCTAGCCTAGACGAAACTATAAAAGAAAATATCAGGCTTATCCACACTGAATTGATGAGGTACATGAATGGTACGAAGTTCAAAAACTATCCGCTATTTTCCATGCTCTAAAAGTAGAACTTAGTAAGAACAGTTAAATTATAGCTTTTGTATTTTGAATTGGTTGACACGATGCGCCTTGGATAAGCGAAAGTCGGTGGATGCAGTCGCGTTTGACTTCGCAAAGGCCTTCGATAAGGTCCCTTATGAACTCTTAAAAACAAAATTGCGAGCATATGGAATAGACAAACATACCCTAAACTGGATCAGCTCCTTCTTAGAGTGAAGACAACTCGCTGTAATTTTAGAAGGGGAGAAATCTAGAGCCTACTCTGTTCTATCTCTATAAACTAAATACCAAAGCGGCAAGATACACTGCATATTTTTGGAATCAGTTTTGAATCCTGAAACATTTCTAATCAATTTAAAATCTGTTAATTCGCGTAATTTATTTCAAATTTGGGTATGATAATTACAAAGTGCCGAACCCCTCGCGGGCTAGAAGCCTTCCCCAACCCCTGTTCCCCGTGTAAATTTGGTTAGTCTGTCGCTTCTAAATTCCAAACAGTATATCTTTCAAATTGGTCTCGGTTGTCCCATTTAAGGGACCTCCTGTAACGACGGAATTTTCAGTTTTAACAAACCTCCAAGCTTATATCTTGCTTGGCTGTGTTTCTACAATATTTTAATGATTCCGAACGTTGTTGACGAAATTTAGCAGCGACTAATTAGACGGTAAAGCATCGTTTTCACTTGACCGAAAAAAACTACTTTGCAGCTGGACGTCAAACGTCAGATTTGTTTTTTACGTTGTCGCCAAGTGCTATAGCGTTTCACCTAGCGTAGTTCATACAAATAATGGAACCAAGGCTTAACGGATAAACTGAACACTGCTCGAATTGGGGCCCATCTTCCATCTATTCTCTTTCTTTTTGCAATCTTTGTTTCTAATATCATACAGATTTGTATTATTCCAAACCTCTTCAATAAACCTTTCTGCATCGAACTTCGGCATCATCAGGGATTTATACTAGTTACTGACTCGATTAGGAACGAAATAAATAAAATCATGGCGGACCGAGGACGGCTTCTTCCGAACACGCGTGGTCGAAAATGCTGTCACGACTCTAGCTTATTTCTGATTGGCTCCCGTATACCTATTTCTCGGCTTCTCGCGTGAAAAAACGTTCGCGGACTTCATCGCGACCTTTTTACTAAATATTTTATCGGTTTCCTATAACGTACTGATCTGAGGGGTCTTTTTACGCGGGATCGGTTTCCAGTATCTAGAGTTCAAACTAAATATTTTCGTTAACTTACGATCTCGCCTCCGTCGCCATTCTGTTATGTACTGATAAACGTGAATAATTAGCCGAATGTGCAATAATTATAGTTTATTAAATAACAAGTAAAAGATATGCTTAAATAATCCTAGCGCGAGTTTACTAGTTGATACCCGTACAGATCATAGTCCGAAGTTGTAGAGTCGCGTGCCAGGTACTCGAATGCCTTATCTAATCAAGGGGTCCTGTTTTTATACCTTTCTAAAGGGGTGTGTTTATGTTTACATTAATTAGTGGTGCCATCTAGTTCATTAATTCCTAAATTCTAGGAGGACACATCAAAACGACAAAACCCAAAAGCTTACTGTCTATGAACGCTGAAAAGTAGTATTTGTTCGCGTATTGTGTTTTATTTTCCATTTTTAGATTTTCAAGCAATAGAAATTGAATTATCAATGTCCCATGAACTTTCTCTTGTCACCGACGTTTTGCGCGACGTTGACGAACTCGTCTCCGATTACCCCGTTCTCAATCTGAAGTATTGAACTTTTTCGGGTGGACACGTTGGCCTAAAATTGAAATTACTGGTTCTGTTTAAATCATTCAGCAATTTTAGAAGCGCGTAATACAAGATCAATTTGTTCTCATGATATGCGTGTAAGCAATTAATTATAATAAAATGCAAGTCAAACCTGTACCACGATACTCGACGTTGGTTTTATCTAACAATTCTGAGAAAAATAGTAGCTCGTGTTCAATAACAGATAGGTCGGTCTATTTCTGTTCTGACCTTTTTTCGAAAAGATACAAAATCGTCAGTGTCGTTCCAGAACCGCACGTTTTGAAAAACCTGTTTGACGAGTTGGTCAACGGTGTCCACAGTATCGTAGTCCTTCTCGGTGAAATCCGACTTGAGGTTGCCTGATATTTCGAAGTAAATGAAAGTGATCGCTATCAAGCAGGACATGGCTGCCAGACGCCACGTGATCGCTTTTTCGACACGGCTGTACGCTGTAAAGAAACGGCTCGCATTTCAAGTATAATAATATTACACCATTTAAATTCGAAACAGCTTACGTTCGTAGAAAAATAGGAAATTCTTCCAGATCATTTCGACAAAAGACATGACGAACGGTCGGCCATTTTTGGGCGTGCCCATAGCTAAGATGATCGAAACTTTCTACAGTTATGAAGAACTACAGTTAATGTTGAAAGAAATTGTTATTGGATTCCTAGGGAACCTATGGGAAAAGTTCTCGTTATTTGTCGTTACATTTTCGGGACTGAAGAGATGATTAAGGTCGGCACTGAGTCATAAACGCTCGTCATTCGAAATTTCATCTCAGGTTTAAAGAAACTTTCAACTTGTATAGGAAAAAGCATCACGTCTACCGTTGTTGGCACTTGATATTAAATTTAGAATTAATTCACTTTTATTTTGTTACTTTGATAATTTACTTCTTTTTTTGGCCACCCAAAATAGTCCCTTCTCGACGCGAGCATTTCCATTGATAAGAGCTCTGTGTTAATCCGGGGGGTTCCCATTCAACCGAATCTCAATGGGCTCAATCGCATTCGACAGAAAATGTTTGGCTAGAATTTCAAAATCTAGCCCAATGGCTATATTCCCGATGGACCGAAATCCCAATCGCCCGAATATGCCCTAAAAATACATCAATATAACTTGAAACACGATAGCCGTCAGCGATTCGGTGGTGTAGTTTTAAAATATATAAATTAAATGTTTCGTGATACTAATTAAAACGCTCACTTTCATTCCTTTCAAGGCAAGAGATATTTAGAATTAATATACAAATTGTGCTTAAAATGAAGTATAATCTTAATGGTAGTTCCATCAATTTTTAAGTTTTAAATTAAAATTTTAATATTTTGGTTCGGTTCGGTTAGGTTATTTTCCTATAAATTAGCTACCACCTTTTCCAAAATATTCTCCTACCAATTAGCTTCCACCGTTTCCAAAACAATGGTTCCAATAATTCGTTGCCACCTTTTCCAAAATATTCTCCTATTAATTAGTTGCCACCTTTTCCTAAATATTTTCCTATTAATTAGCTGCCACCTTTTCCAAAATATTCTCCTATTAATTAGCTGCCACCTTTTCCAAAATATTCTCCTATTAATTAGTTGCCACCTTTTCCTAAATATTTTCCTATTAATTAGCTGCCACCTTTTCCAAAATATTCTCCTATTAATTAGCTGCCACCTTTTCCAAAATATTCTCCTACTAATTAGCTGCCACCGTTTCCAAAACAATGGTTCCAATAATTCGTTGCCACCTTTTCCTAAATATTTTCCTATTAATTAGCTGCCACCTTTTCCAAAATATTCTCCTATTAATTAGCTGCCACCTTTTCCAAAATATTCTCCTATTAATTATCTGCCACCTTTTCCAAAATATTCTCCTACTAATTAGCTGCCACCTTTTCCAAAATATTCTCCTAATAGTTAGCTGCCACCTTTTTCAAAATATTCTCCTATTAAATAGCTGCCACCTTTTTCAAAATATTCTCCTAATAGTTAGCTGCCACCTTTTCTAAAACATTCTCCTACTAATTAGCTACCACCTTTTCCAAAATATTCTCCTAATAGTTAGCTGCCACCTTTTCCAAAATATTCTCCTAATAGTTAGCTGCCACCTTTTCTAAAACATTCTCCTACTAATTAGCTACCACCTTTTCCAAAATATTCTCCTAATAGTTAGCTGCCACCTTTTCCAAAATATTCTCCTAATAGTTAGCTGCCACCTTTACCAAAACAATGGTTCCAATAATTCGTTGCCACCTTTTCCAAAATACTCTCCTATTAATTAGTTGCCACCTTTTCCTAATTATTTTCCTATTAGTTAGCTTCCACCTTTTCCAAAATATTCTCCTATTTATTAGATGCCACCTTTTCCAAAATATTCTCCTACTAATTAGCTGCCACCTTTTCTAAAATATTCTCCTAATAGTTAGCTGCCACCTTTTCCAAAATATTCTCCTATTAATTAGCTGCCACCTTTTCCAAAATATTCTCCTAATAGTTAGCTGGCACCTTTTCCAAAATATTCTCCTAATAGTTAGCTGGCACCTTTTCCAAAATATTCTCCTATTAATTTGCTGATAACGTGATAAATATGACTTAAAATAATAAAAAACTACAATTCCCTTTAAAAGGTAAATTTTCGGGGATCTGAAAGTATTTGGTTCTTCTAAACTAAAATAGGTGCTTAATATTTTACAGAATGTTTGCGTATGGTGCTCAATTTCTTTGACCATTATTTTATTATAAGTCAAAGAAATTGTTTGCTTGCAAAGATGCAATCTTTGCGCTGCCGGGAATTAAATTCATTTTAGTTCCATTGGGTGTATATGCGCATGCATTCTTGTCCCAATGGACCGAATCCGAAACCCGGAGAAGTGCGGGTTTTCGCTCCAATGGGACTGTCCCATTGGACCGAATCCGCCAAAAGTGCGAGTTTTTCAGTTGATTGGGACTGGTTTCGGCCGAATGCGATTCGGTCCAATGGGGCAGAGCCGTTAACCCGGAGAAAACCCCCCAGAAGGGGCGGTTAAATGCTCGAGTCGTGGGGGTCCGTTCAACCCCTTTTTTCTTTTATGATCAAAAAAGTTTCTGTAAAAATAAATAGTTCGAGAAAAGTTTTGGAGCGAGAAGGACCTTCCTAACCGCAAATAAAGTTTCTAAATTTTCGTTTTGTTTGAAATGTCGTAATAACCTGGTCTTATTACGAACAACATCTAGCTCTCCCAATTAACCAGTAAAATAATGCAGGCGTTATTTTAGTAGTGTTTAATCCAAAAATTACTTTTTTTCCGCCAAAGCCAAAATGCCGTCGAAAAATCCTGCAAAACGGGTAATTTCCCACACATTGAAAAACATTGAGTTCTCACTGAATGTGAATGCAATGTGTGTGTCTTTACAATATAATATTTTCCCTTTTAAAGCATTCTCACTGAATCAAGAAAGGATCGATAAATCAATCTATACAGCGTACACTGTCGTCCGAAACGGTAGGCCTAAATCGTAACTTTCGGTTAGCTCTGAACAAACCCTACTATACAAGGACCTCCCTTCTAGTAGCAGTATAATTATTGATGTTTGCTCCTGCGAGATTCAGTTCTTATCGTCGCACTCCTTTACATTATGTAGAATTCTCATTGTTGAAATACTTTGATATATTTGTCACCATTCGTGTTTGTGTACTACATTTAAGTTATGGCAAAGAGGTTCGCTACACCACTGTAAAAATCTAGGATTAAAACCTAAATGTTCTATCACGGCTTTCCTATTATTTTCTGTAAATAGATAGAAACGTATTATATTGAAATTAAATGTTTGTTCAACATCATGAATTCGCATCCAGCACATGGTATTCAAACTAAAATAAAATTGGACGGTTTTTTATTATTATGTCATTGGTGGAACGTTTGGAAACCACTCAAAAATCCCAGTATCGTATTTCCGCTACGCCTGAAAAAATGTAACTCGTGAAGGGTCCTCAAGGCATCAAGATATTTTGCTCATGTGAAATACCTCTACAACGTTCCTATGCTTGAAGTTTGCGACCATCTCGTAAATATTGTGACCTCAGCTCTACAAAATGCAATAAGAAGAATAAAAGAACGTAGGGGCGTTCGTCTAGAGAGTGAAGGATTTTGTACTCTTTCCTAGGATGTTGGGAAAATGAACGGGGGATTTACTATTGATAGAGGGGAAATTTTGTACGTTTTCAAAAGTCGGGGGATTATGACCGGGGATCTTTTGTCTTGGGAGTATTTATTTCGTATACTTTATCATTGTTTCCCAACTTGTCTCTTGTGAAATTAGTTTCCCATAGTTTAGTATGTTACTTAATATAAAAAAGCAGAGTTCTTTCATTAGTTTCCTTATTGAAAACAAAAAACTTTTATTGGTGAAAATTGAAAACAGAAATAAAACAATATATTTATTCGGAGGAAGATGGTGTTTGTTCATCATCAGTGTCGATGAACTCATCTTAAATCACCTCGTCAACGAACATCCAGAAAGGCACCTATCCAGGAGAACCTTTTCTGGCATTGTAATCTATTGTTAATTCGGTTCTCTCTTGTATGTCACGGTCCGCGCAGAAAATCAATCGCAGAACGTCGTCAACTACTCTTTTTTTCGCTACAGTGGTGTAGTCCTTCCTTCTGTGATTAATATATCTTCCGATTTTATTTCCATCCGAAGCGTCAAATGTTAGATCTTTGCCATTGTGTTTGACATGAAAAAAGTAGCAATGCCCTCCTGTGGCCAAATATTTTTTTCTCCACTGAGCTGGTCAACACTAATTCTCCACCGTACTCGCAAAGATATTCTCCTGTTAAGGTAAACCGTAAACACAATAGTTTAAATACATATATTGCCAGGAGTACAAGTTTATCTTTGTGAGGTTATTCAAGCAAGACATTACGGACATATTTCAGAAAAACTTCAGCTAGCAGGTCACTTTTTTATTTGGAGAAGAAAATTACGGCGCAAAAACTTTACGGTGCAAATTATTTTTTAAATGTTACAAGTATTTAGCTTTTTGGCTTACGCGAAGCCTGTCATTTGGTACAAAACAATGTTAAGTAGAAAAAGGGCCATGGTGAAACTAATACGATTTTAAAAATGAGACATCCAGTGGTGTAGTGACGCGTTAGACTGCCGAGAAAAGATGGTGAGTTCGAATCTGCACTAAAATTATTTAGGCTAATTTGTTATTAATTTGTTCGAGAGAAAAATGAGGCTTTTTTAACTTAATAATGATTTTGTAGTAAGCACCCGCAACTTTTAAAATAAATATTAGCTTCGAAATAATTTTGCACCATAATATTTTTACGCAATTACAGTTAGAAAGGAAATGAAACCAAAAGCAATTCTTTAAAATTCCCAAAATTAGTATGTAGTGTAAGTAGGGTTATTCGGAGTTTTAGGAAAATTGTTAGTAATTATCAAAGAATCAATGAGTATTAATACTCTTTTTTAAATTTGTAATTAATCACGCAGCTTTAGCGTACTATATTTAAAAAAATACCTTTCTCAATACTTCTCGTAACGAAACCACCTTTCCCCCGATTTTTCAGACTCTCCACTTTTTTTCTCATTTTCTTTGTCTTCTTTGGAAGGCCGAACGGAAACCTTCTGAATGTGCAATTGTGAAGTCATAATGTTTAATAATTGAATATATCACAAATAAGGAACTTTGAACAACAAAACAATATTAGTTTAGCAGCTATTCAACGCCGGTAAAATGCAGGGAAAGTTTGTTCTACACTGTTATTGGAAAAGGTTCAGATGGGGTTCGGTTTTTAACCATGGAGGGTTCAATCGACACAAATGGTGCTATAAAAAACCTAAAATGGTAAAATCTAAAACAATGGTTCACTGGTGTACCCTAAAGGGTTCATCCGCATGAAAGGCTCCTATATAAACCTTTTAAGGTTCAAATTATCTCGATGCAAGGTTCAGAGATAAACCTTACGAAGTTTATTTGAATAAAAGGTTCAATCCTAAATCTTGATAGGTTGAATGACAAACCTCACATGGGTCATATGAAAAAAGATTCAATGCTAAACCATGGAAGGTTCAAGTATAAACCATGGAAGGTTCAGGTATAAACCTAGCAAGGTTCATTTTAATATAAGGTTCAAATTTAAACCATCGAAGGTGGAGTAAGAAACCATGCAAACTTAATTTAAATAAAAGGTTCAATGCTAAATCAGGGAAGGTTCAGTGAGAAACCTCACAAGGTTCAATGCCATAACACTAAATGTTAATTTTTATTAAGGTTCAAATTAAAAAAAAATTGAAGGTGCTTTATCACAATTTTAAACGTTTAATGATAAACCATTACGGGCGCCTATGGTTGCGGCTCGTAATATTTTTGTGACGGAGATTTATATACTCCTTTTAGCACGTTTGAAGGGGAATAATAATACATATCACAAATTTAACGTAACGAGTTTTGAATTTGAGGGGCTTACAAATTTGAAATATATTTTTAAAATGCATGCTCTTATAACCACTAAATAATGTGTACATTTGAGGTCGCATTATGTCACCGTTTTTAAGTGCATATAGCGGTGTTTTTTACGTACGATACTACTGTTCTTTAAATTTTACTAAGCGGTATATTTAGCGCTGTCAAGCTGGAAGTAGCCTATTTCTAAGTATTTTGTTTCAGAACCTTTTAGCTCAAAATTCAATGGACGAAACCATTTTGGGTTGAAAAGGTAGGTTTTTGGTTTTGAGGAGTCGGAAACTTGCTTATTTATAAGATTTTGCAACATTATTAGCACGAATCATTTTCTATAGAGTATTTCGGCTCACTGCCTTTATTAGAGCTTGTGGGAAGTTAACATGGAGTGATACTACTCCATTGACAGTTTTGTTTCTCTGGTTTGGTCACAAGACTACAGTTTTTGATGCATTTCCTTTCTCTCGGTTTATTCTCTCTTGCACCCTGCTACTTTGATTGAAAGGCGTGATAAGAATGTCGTTCGCGAAACTAGCATTTGCAGAAACGATGGTACAGTCGACGCAATTAAAAACTTTCTCTCCCGCGACGCCTTGTTTTAACATAAAGCCGCAAATCTGATACAATTGATAAAAAACCTATCTTATATTATTGTTTGAATATATTTTTTACAAAGTGTTTTTTTTAAAGTCGCCACTTCCCATTTCCAAATGCTAAATAAGGGGTTTTGAATCATTAGGGATGATTTTAAAGAGAAAGTGAACAATTGAACATAGCTCGTCCAAATAACCGAATGACATTCCAGTAAAGGGGCAGTGATGTTAACTGTAATGTTCTGAATACACGTCCACCACGGAATCAATGCATTGAGCCATATTCATATACCCTTTAATATTACACAAATGTATAAGTCAACAATTGTAGAATGATACTTCAAATCTGCCTTTGGTGAAGATGTGGCCACCGGTGCGACATTCTGTTCCACTATGGTTCGCAAAGGTCAGAGGGTGGAAAGAGATTTCCATCTAGATTAGTAGCGATTCTTCAATTCTTGATGTCAGTTTCAACATAAGTCTGCATGAACGTTTGGTTGAAAACCGCGCATTTCGGAGAGAACCATCAAGAAATTCAATGCCCAAGCAATTCCCTCAATATGTCGCCCATTGAAAACCGCTTGTCGGAAATAAATGTTTACACATTCAAAGCAGAAAGGGTCACAAAATAGTGCCTACATTTGAGAAAGTGGTTGTGTTCATTGTATTCAACTAATTGGGGTTCGCAATAAACAAGATGACGAACCTTTCAACACTCTAAGAAATGAAAGTGTTAAAAACGTGTTAAAACGGTGTAAACACCGTAAAAACACCCGAAAGAGAGTTTTATTACCTTGATTTTTAGTGGCCAATTAAAAGTGTAAATTCGGTGTAAAATAACACTATTAAAACACCGTTCGAAATTAAACATGAAAATTATAATACTGCGGGTTTCTTAAATAAGGCCTTTCATTTTCATTAATGTTTTAATATTAAAGTCAATACAAACAGTAAAAAAATTATTGAAAAACGTAATTGTTAAACCTTTTTTTAAAGATGATATTCATGAAAGAAAACAGTTTTATCCTTTAAATAAAACTAACAAAGAAATTGGTAATCTGGCGGTGTTGTACCTTCATAAAACTATGCTAAACGTGTTAGGTGACACTCTTACAGTTGTTAAGCGACACTCTTAATAGTGTTAGGCGATACTCTTAAAAAACGAGACTAGGTTAGGTATTGGCCTCACAGTAGGGCCAGCTATTGAAGCCAAAGTGGGGCACTTACTTTTGTGACATGTTTAATCATTATTTTGAGAAAAATTAGAGTACTAAATGGATTTTTTTTGTAAAATCTGTAGTGCAAATTAGATTAAACGCGTTTCTGGTGCTCGAAAACCTCTTAGTGAAAAGAGATTATTAAATTTAACAAGAACGTCTATATCTACTGCTTGAATATTATAGCCTCCAATACTAATTTAATACCCTATGCATTTGTACAAATCAAAAACTTTCTGCCTTTTTCAGAAGTTTATAAACCCGTTAAATTGACTTTATATGCAACAACCCTCGCTTAAAGAGGTATAGTTCTGCATGTGAGAACTTTCCTAGGTGATGAAGTTCTCTCAAGATGGAACCCTGCTATGAATATAGCACCAATTGCTAATAATACTGCGGATAATCAAAATTTTATTTAACAGTAAAACCACACTCGATATTTGAGTTATGCCTCATGAAAAGTCTAAGAAAAATGCTAGAGTTTCTACTACTATCCCACCAAAAAATCTCCCATTCTTAAAGGTGTTACGCGACACTCTTAAAGGTGTTACGTGACACTCTTAAAGGTACTCGTTCGAACCTTACAAAGGTAGTCGTTCGAACCTTACAAAGGTACTCGTTCGAACCTTACAAAGGTAGTCGTTCGAACCTTACAAAGGTACTCGTTCGAACCTTACAAAGGTAGTCGTTCGAACCTTACAAAGGTAGTCGTTCGAACCTTACAAAGGTAGTCGTTCGAACGTTACAAAGGTACTCGTTCGAACCTTACAAACGTACTCGTTCGAACCTTACAAAGGTACTCGTTCGAACCTTTCAAAAGTACTCGTTTGAACCTTTCAATGGTATTAATATGAACCATTTTTAAAGGTTCAATATTGAACCATTTTTAAAAGTTCAATATTGAACCATTTTTAAAAGTTCAATATTGAACCATTTTTAAAAGTTCAATATTGAACCATTTTTAAAAGTTCAATACTGAACCATTTTTAAAAGTTCAATATTGAACCATTTTTAAAGGTTCAATATTGAACCATTTTTAAAGGTTCAATATTGAACCATTTTTAAAAGTTCAATATTGAACCATTTTTAGAGGTTAATATTGAACCATTTTTAGAGGTTAATATTGAACCATTTTTAAAGGTTCAATATTGAACCATTTTTAGAGGTTCAATATTGAACCATTTTAAAGGGTTCGTATTCAAACCATAAATGGTTGGCCCTGGGTTGCATGACTTTGAACCTCAAATGGTTAAATCATGTACCTTTTTTATTAACAGTGTACTAGCGAAATCTAGGGAATTTTTCCGCAAAAAACTCTCATAATACAAACTTACCGAATTCTCCCAGAGATGTTTTATTCTCTCAATCATTAAATTTTTTCCCAGCCAATAGCTTGAAGATTCCTCATTACGCTTTGCCAATCAGGTTCAGTATTTTGGATTCTCAATCTTAATAAAGTTATATTGTTAGTGACATATATTTAATTCTATTATAGTATCATTCTTACTTTTGGACGATATCGGTGGCGCTTTCAAGGTCTTGTCGCTAATACCATATGTCCCTTGAATTTTTTATTCGTTTCTCCTAAACATTCCACGACAAACGGCTCTTTACAATTTGGCGAAACCCCTCATTGGAAAGAAATTTTGCTCGTTTCAAATCCCAGATATTCACAGCCCCCAACGGCAGGTTTCAAATCCCAGATATATTAGTATCCACCAACGGAAGAAGATCAAATCCCAGATATTAGAAGCCACCAACGGCAGGTGATCAAATCCCAGATATTCGAAGCAACAAACGGCAAGTGATGAAATCCCAGATATTTGCAGCCCCCAACGGCAGGTTTCAAATCCCAGATAATAGCAGCCCCGAAAGGCACGTTTCAAATCCCATATACTAGTAGCCCCCAACGCCATGTTTCAAATACTAGATATTTACAGCCCCCAACGGCAGGTTTCAAATCCCAGATATTAGAAGCCACCAACCGTAGGTGATCAAATCCCTGATATTAGAAGCCGCCAACGGCAGGTGATGAAAAACCAGATATTAGAAGCCACCAACGGCAGGTGATCAAATCCCTGATATTAGAAGGCACCAACGGCAGGAATCAAATCCCAGATATTAGTGGCCACCAAGGGCAGGTGATCAAATCCCTGATATTAGAAGGCACCAACGGAAGAAAATCAAATCCCAGATATAAGAAACCACCAACGGCAGGTGATTAAATCCCAGATATTAGAAGACTCCAAGCGCAGGTGTTCAAATCCCAGATTTTAAAAGCCCCCAACGGCAGGAATCAAATCCCAGATATTAGAAGCCACCAACCGCATGTGATCAAATCCCAGATATTAGAAGCCACCAACGGCAGGTGATCAACTCCCAGATATTAGAAGCCACCAACGGCAGGTGATCAAATCCCAGATATTAGAAGCCACCAACCGCATGCGATCAAATCCCAGATATTTGAAGCCACCAACGGCAGTTGATCAATCCCAGATATTAGAAGCCACCAACGGCAGTTGATCAAATCCCAGATATTAGAATCCACCAACGGCACGATTCAAATCCCAGATAATAAGAGCCCCAACGGCCCGTTTCGAATCCCAGATATTTGCATTCCACAACGGCAGGTTTCAAATCCCAGATATTAGCAGCCCCAATGGCACGCTTAAAATCCCGAATACTAGTAGCCCCCAACGGCACGTTTCAAATCCCAGATACCAGTAACCCCCAACGCCACGTTTGAAATACCAGATATTCACAGCCCCCAACGGTAGGTTTCAAATCCCAGATATTAGAAGCCACCAACCGTAGGTGATCAAATCCCAAATATTAGAAGCCACCAACGGCAGGTGATCAAATCCCAGATATTAGAAGCCACCAACCGCAGGTGATCAAATCCCAGATATTAGAAGCCACCAACGGCAGGTGATCAAATCCCAGATATTAGAAGCCACCAACGGCAGGTGATCAAATCCCAGATATTAGAAGCCACCAACGGCAGGTGATCAAATCCCAGATATTAGTAGCCACCAACGGCAGGTGATCAAATCCCAGATATTAGAAGCCACCAACGGCAGGTGATCAAATCCCAGATATTAGAAGCCAAAAACGGCAGGTGGTCAAATCCCAGATATTAGAAGCCGACAACGGCAGGTGATCAAATCCCAGATATTAGAAGCCGACAACGGCAGGTGATCAAATCCCAGATATTTGAAGCCACCAACCGCATGCGATCAAATCCCAGATATTAGAAGCCACCAACGGCAGTTGATCAAATCCCAGATATTAGAAGCCAAAAACGGCAGGTGATGAAATCCCAGATATTAGAAGCCACCAACGGCAGGTGATCAAATCCCAGATATTAGAAGCCACCAACGGCATGTGATCAAATCCCAGATATTAGAAGCCACCAACGGCAGGTGATCAAATCCCAGATATTAGAAGCCACCAACGGCAGGTGATCAAATCCCAGATATAAGAAGCCACCAACCGCAGGTGATCAAATCCCAGATGTTAGTAGCCACCACCGGCAGGTGATCAAATCCCAGATATTAGAAGCCACCAACGGCAGGTGATAAATCCCAGATATTAGAAGCCACCAACGGTAGGTGATCAAATCCCAGATATTAGAAGCCACCAACGGCAGGTGATCAAATCCCAGATATTAGAAGCCACCAACGGCAGGTGATCAAATCCCTGATATTAGAAGGCACCAACGGCAGGAATCAAATCCCAGATATTAGTGGCCACCAAGGGCAGGTGATCAAATCCCTGATATTAGAAGGCACCAACGGAAGAAAATCAAATCCCAGATATAAGAAACCACCAACGGCAGGTGATTAAATCCCAGATATTAGAAGACTCCAAGCGCAGGTGTTCAAATCCCAGATTTTAAAAGCCCCCAACGGCAGGAATCAAATCCCAGATAATAGAAGCCACCAACCGCATGTGATCAAATCCCAGATATAAGAAGCCACCAACGGCAGGTGATCAACTCCCAGATATTAGAAGCCACCAACGGCAGGTGATCAAATCCCAGATATTAGAAGCCACCAACCGCATGCGATCAAATCCCAGATATTGAAGCCACCAACGGCAGTTGATCAAATCCCAGATATTAGAAGCCACCAACGGCAGTTGATCAAATCCCAGATATTAGAATCCACCAACGGCACGATTCAAATCCCAGATAATAAGAGCCCCAACGGCCCGTTTCGAATCCCAGATATTTGCATTCCACAACGGCAGGTTTCAAATCCCAGATATTAGCAGCCCCCAATGGCACGCTTAAAATCCCGAATACTAGTAGCCCCAAAGGCACGTTTCAAATCCCAGACACTAGTAGCCCCCAACGCCACGTTTGAAATACCAGATATTCACAGCCCCCAACGGCAGGTTTTAAATCCCAGATATTAGAAGCCACCAACCGTAGGTGATCAAATCCCAGATATTAGAAGCCACCAACCGTAGGTAATCAAATCCCAGATATTAGAAGCCAAAACAGCAGGTGATGAAATCCCAGATATTAGAAGCCACCAACGGCAGGTGATCAAATCCCAGATATTAGAAGCCACCAACGGCAGTTGATCAAATCCCAGATATTAGAAGCCACCAACCGCAGGTGATCAAATCCCAGATGTTAGTAGCCACCAGAGGCAGGTGATCAAATCCCAGATATTAGAAGCCACCAGCGGCAGGTGATCAAATCCCAGATATTAGAAGCCAAAAACGGCAGGTGGTCAAATCCCAGATATTAGAAGCCGACAACGGCAGGTGATCAAATCCCAGATATTTGAAGCCACCAACCGCATGCGATCAAATCCCAGATATTAGAAGCCACCAACGGCAGTTGATCAAATCCCAGATATTAGAAGCCAAAAACGGCAGGTGATGAAATCCCAGATATTAGAAGCCACCAACGGCAGGTGATCAAATCCCAGATATTAGAAGCCACCAACCGCATGCGATCAAATCCCAGATATTAGAAGCCACCAACGGCAGTTGATCAAATCCCAGATATTAGAAGCCACCAACGGCAGGTGATCAAATCCCAGATATTAGAAGCCACCAACCGCAGGTGATCAAATCCCAGATGTTATTAGCCACCACCGGCAGGTGATCAAATCCCAGATATTAGAAGCCACCAACGGCAGGTTATAAATCCCAGATATTAGAATCCACCAAGGGCACGATTCAAATCCCAGATATTTGCATTCCCCAACGGCACGTTTCGAATCCCAGATATTTGCATTCCCCAACGGCACGTTTCGAATCCCAGATATTTGCATTCCCCAACGGCAGGTTTCAAATCCCAGATATTAGCAGCCCCCAATGGCACGCTTCAAATCCCGGATACTAGTAGCCCCCAAACGCCACGTTTCAAACACCAGATATTCACAGCCCCCAACAGCAGGTTTCAAATCCCAGATATTAAAAGCCACCAACCGTAGGTGATCAAATCCCAGATATTAGAAGCCAAAAACGGCAGGTGATGAAATCCCAGATATTAGAAGCCAAAAATGGCAGGTGATCAAATTCCAGATATCAGAAGCCAAAAACGGCAGGTGATCAAATCCCAGATATAAGAAGCCACCAACCGCAGGTGATCAAATCCCAGATGTTAGTAGCCACCACCGGCAGGTGATCAAATCCCAGATGTTAGTAGCCACCACCGGCAGGTGATCAAATCCCAGATATTAGAAGCCACCAACGGCAGGTGATCAAATCCCAGATATTAGAATCCACCAAGGGCACGATTCAAATCCCAGATATTTGCATTCCCCAACGGCACGTTTCGAATCCCAGATATTTGCATTCCCCAACGGCAGGTTTCAAATCCCAGATATTAGCAGCCCCCAATGGCACGCTTCAAATCCCAGATATTAGCAGCCCCCAATGGCACGCTTCAAATCCCGGATACTAGTAGCCCCCAAACGCCACGTTTCAAATACCAGATATTCACAGCCCCCAACGGCAGGTTTCAAATCCCAGATATTAGAAGCCACCAACTGTAGGTGATCAAATCCCAGATATTAGAAGCCACCAACTGCAGGAGATCAGATCCCAGATATTAGAAGCCCCCAACAACGGGTCATCATATCCAAGATATAAGAAGCCACCAACGGCAGGTGATCAAATCCCAGATATTAGAAGCCCCCAACAACGGGTCATCATATCCAAGATATAAGAAGCCACCAACTGCAGGAGATCAGATCCCAGATATTAGAAGCCACCAACGGCAGGTGTTCAAATCCCAGATATTAGAAGCCACCAACGGCAGGTGATCAAATCCCAGATATTAGAAACCACCAACTGCAGGAGATCAGATCCCAGATATTAGAAGCCCCCAACAACGGGTCATCATATCCAAGATATAAGAAGCCACCAACGGCAGGTGATCAAATCCCAGATATTAGAAGCCACCAACTGCAGGAGATCAGATCCCAGATATTAGAAGCCCCCAACAACGGGTCATCATATCCAAGATATAAGAAGCCACCAACGGCAGGTGATAAATCCCAGATATTAGAAGCCACCAACTGCAGGAGATCAGGGACCCTATTCTCTAACTACATTTGGATCGTTCCTAATCCAAATGATTTGGATTTGGGGTCGATTCATCCCCAAATGACACTAATCGGTATTCTGTAACTCCAAATCCCTTTTCATTTGGTCCAAACCCTATCCAAACATTTGGCCAGCCAAATGGCCGGACAAATCGTCATTTGGATAGATCTTTTCCCAATTTTCACCCCGTTTGTGGCCGCCATTTTTTTTAAGGGGAAAAACATTTGAGAGTGGGTTCTATTTCGTGTTCATTTTCATATTTTTTGAGGATTTGCTTATGGATGGATTTTAAATATAATATAAAGTAGGTTTCAAGCTTAAATATAAGCCTAATTTCATAATTTTCCACCTTTTCATTGTCCCACAATCTATTTCTAAACTTGGCACTTTTTTTAAGGCGGTGAAATTGCGCTAAGTCCATTATTTTTAACAGTGTAGCAAAATAGCAAATTCTATTTTTCGTTAATTTAGTAGAGCGTTGTATTGATTCATGTACATGTGGGGTTTTGCCCTTGCACGCTTCCACTGCGCCACTCTGCTTACATCACCATCGTATGAACAAACTAACTGATATCAGAATAGCAAGTTTTATTTTGCATTAATTTAGCAGAGCGTGAATTTGATCCACGGACCTCTGGGTTACGGGCCCAGCACGCTTCCACTGCGCCACTCTGCTTACATCACCATTGTATGAACAAACTAACTGATATCAAAATAGCAAGTTCTATTTTGCATTAGTTTAGCAGAGCGTGGTTTTGATACATGGACATGTAGGGTTTTGACCTTGCACGCTTCAACTTGGCCACTCTGCTTACATCACCATTGTATGAAGAAACTAACTGATATCAAAATAGCAAATTCTATTTTGCATTAATTTAGCAGAGCGTGGTTTTGACACATGGACATGTAGGGTTTTGTCCTTGCACGCTTCAACTGCGCCACTCAGCTTACATCACTATTGTATGTACAAACTAACTGATACTAAAATAGCAAGTTCTATTTTGCATTAATTTAGTAGAGCGTTGTTTTGATTCATGTGCATGTGGGGTTTTGCCCTTGCACGCTTCAACTGCGCCACTCTGCTTACATCACCATTGTATGAACAAAAATACTGATATCAAAATAGCAAATTCTTTTTTGCATTAGTTTAGCAGAGCGTGGTTTTGATTCATGGGCATGTGGGGTTTTGCCCTTGCACGCTTCAACTGCGCCACTCTGCTTACATCACCATTGTATGAACAAACTAACTAATATCAAAATAGGAAGTTCTATTTTGCATTAATTTAGTAGAGCGTTGTTTTGATTCATGGGCATGTGGTGTTTTGCCCTAGCACGCTTCAACTGCGCCAATCTGCTTACATCACCATTGTATGAACAAACCAACTGATATCAAAATAGCATGTTCCATTTTGGATTGATTTAGCAGAGCGTGGTTTTGATTTCACTTTCAACACAAAAGCCGGTCACTCTCAACCCAAACGCCGGTCACTCTCAACCCAAACGCCGGTCACTTTCAACCCAAACGCCGGTCACTCTCAACCCAAACGCCGGTCACTATCAACCCAAACGCCGGTCACTCTCAACCCAAACGCCGGTCACTCTCAACCCAAACGCCGGTCACTCTCAACCCAAACGCCGGTCACTCTCAACCCAAACGCCGGTCACTCTCAACCCAAACGCCGGTCACTTTCAACCCAAACGCCGGTCACTTTCAACCCAAACGCCGGTCACTTTCAACCCAAACGCCGGTCACTCTCAACCCAAACGCCGGTCACTCTCAACCCAAACGCCGGTCACTTTCAACCCAAACGCCGGTCACTTTCAACCCAAACGCCGGTCACTCTCAACCCAAACGCCGGTCACTCTCAACCCAAACGCCGGTCACTCTCAACCCAAACGCCGGTCACTTTCAACCCAGACCCTGGTCATCTCTCAACACAAAGAAGTCATTTTAAATGAATGAGGCTGTTAAATATTCAGAAAAACTTTAATATAAGATCATAAAAACTTTCGCGTTCATCCACAGATAACAATTGAAGTTAGGAAAATAGACTCCCTTCAGCGTAATTGAATTTTGTTGAATTTAACATAAAATTTTGAAGGGAAAGTTTTAAAGGGATAATATAATGCCACAAGTTAATTTTATATAAATGACGCTGTTAAGATGTGCATACAAAATTAAAAACTTTAATATAAGCTCTTCAAAAGTTTAGCGTTGATCCACAGTTAATAAACCAAGTTAGGAAACTGGCCCCCTTAAGCCAAATAAAATTTTGTCCAGTTTCCTAACATGATTATTAACGCTAAATTTTTCATGAGCTTATATTTGTTTAATTATACATATTTTAACCCTTTTATATTAAACTTTACCACACATTCAAAATTATTTATTATGTGGTATACATTTTCGATTCAATACCTATACCCTAGAAATAAAAATGAAAGGAAAGTGGGCCCAACTTTCCTTTCATTTTCTTATTTGTTCTTAGCAATATTATAGGGTGGGTGCCAAATCTTGATTGTTATTTAAACCAATTTCTCATGGAAATGATATCATTTGAAACCCCCTTTGCCTCCTTTCCAAGAATGTGAAAGAATAAGTCTTGGACCAACTCCCAAACCCGCTTAGACTTTTTAGGATAATCCAAGTCCAAGACATAGAGCATTTTGAAACACGCATCAAGAGCATGTAACTCGGTAGATCTTGGATATGACACTTTCTCCACTACCACGTAACATTGGCTTGGGTGTAAAGGTTTCCCAAATGTTACATTATGTGATTCTGCTCCTTCGGAATTAATTAGGTATTCCTCGATAGTTTTTATATTTTCCTGGAAAAACGAAAGATTAGTAAATGTGAAACGTTTCAAAAATGGTGTTCTTAATAGCACTTACGTTTGCATTAACAACAAATGCGTTTCGTACATCATTCATCGAAGGTTTGATGGTATGTTTTCCAGCTTTGTACGTCAATGCGGGTACTCAGTAGGGTAATGCGTATAGGCAAGAGTTTTCGAGACCTTAAAAAATGTGATATTGATGACGTTGTTCTTATGTAAGTTATTCAAAATGAACTAAATAATCATGTTTCAATGTCACTTAAATTTTCTTCCTGGCTACCAAATGTAAGTTCCTTTAATATATTTTCTTTAAGATTGGGCTTCGATTTTTTGGCAAATATTGGGCCAGTTATTTGCCAGATAATTATTGTTTTCAGGAAACATTAAAGAAAAATCCTGTTCGAACTGTACACAATTATCAATAGTTAGAATGAAGCATTTAACTGAACGTTTCTCAAAAAAACTGCCTGTGTGCGTTGGACCATTAGCGACATCCTTGCTCTAAATAACCCAACACACGCATTTTTGAAATTTCCGACTCACCATGCCAGGAAAATCTCTTAAACGTGGATACACAGAAAATATTTCTCCAACGAGTGCATTTGGATGGTTTTCTATCCATTTTCGTCTGGCAGCGGCCGTTAATTTCATATATTCTTTCACTTGAGCGAAAGGGGTTTGGTTGATTTCAACCAATCAATCATTGTTTCGAGTTGATCCTCCTCTTCTATACACTGGATATCTAAAAAATAAATTTATTTGTTTTTTTTTACATGTAGTAATTGAGAAACGCATCACTAACCAGTTCTTACAGCTAGACCCAATGAGAGAGTATGCAGCCAGCATGGCATACAAGATGGCGGCCACTGTTAAGTCGGAGGAGCCGTGTTTTTTTTACGCTCTCGTCTTTTTTTGGTGGGGATATTATTTAAAGATATAAATGAAGACCATGATATAAAGTGCAAAGTTATTTATTTTCTTTAAAAGTATAGGTTTTAATATTAAAGATACATTTTCAATTTTCATTTTAAAGTGTATTTGATTTATTCTAAAATAATTTCTTCTATCTTCGTAAGGAAGAAGATAAATTTTAATATTATTTTTAAATCTTACGCAAGGCATTAAGTTGTTCTTTGATATACAAAGCGTTAAGTTGTTTTCTAACGTAGGGTTCCAAAACTAATCTTTCGAGATCTTTAGTTTTAACTTTAAAGGTATGATAAAGTTCTTCGGTGTTTTCCATGGGTTTTTCTGGTGTTTCTTCCTCGGTTTTAATGTCGTTATTTATATTTTTGGTGTATGTTTCTGTTTCATCAAAACTGAAGGGTATATTTTTTGTCGGGCGTCCTCTAATAAAGTTGCATTTGGGGAAATGTTTTAAATGTTGTTCGTAGGGATTATCGGTGGGTTTCCATGCTAATAATATTCCATCGCATTCGAAGCACTGTACTAGATCGTCGGTATGTAGGGAATAAAATCCCGCTCTGCTTAAAGTTTTTATATAGTTTCCGTCTTGAGGCCGTGAGTTAATAGTACGATATCTTTGCAGCTCTGAGTTCATGATGAGGATTGAAAATGATTATGGAAATATCAGATTTATACCTCTGCCAAACATTCCCCCCCCCTTTTTACATCCCCCCTCACATTCCAAACATTCCTACCCCCCCCCCACATTCCTTAATATATGAAATAAAAGCAAACAGTATTAAAAAAGGTGACACATTTATTTTTTAAAATACAAAAGAGATTACGAAGAGTATTTTTTAACAAAAGGATTAAGTTATTCTTTACGGGCGCGCTTCAACATGTAACAATGATGTCATTTTTCAAACCATCTCGTCCAAACTGCTTCATGAATGATTTGTGGCTCTTTCTTTTTACCTCTCCGAGTGACGTATGCCACGGAGAGGTTCTAATTTCGACGTGTCTGTCTGTGTGTGTGTATGTGTGTTTGTGAGTTAACCCCGGGTACACGAAAAACAAGCGTGGATAGAGCGTGATTAAGGCAAGATCCGCTAACACGTTTGAGCTCGTAATGTGAAAGAATTGCGAAAGGAAATACATTAGCGCTATGGTTTGAGTTAACAGCACTTTTCCGACTTCGGATGGACGTAAAACAAGTTTGTCTGGACCTATAGTTAAGAAATTTTCTCCTTACTCTGGTTTTTGGGGTTAGCGAAGGAGGATGGGGAATACGGGTAAGGTAGCAACAATGAGAGATTCATTTTCATACGGAAAAGGCCCAGAATATTGATTAAATGATTCAAAATTAGCGTATCTAGTTTCGTTCACGAGTTACAATAGCATTATTGAGAAAAAATAAATTTTCGGGGGTCTCGTTTATGGGCCTATGGAGAAAAACGTCCAACTCGAAAATCTTAGAAAAATCCTGAATTATAGAGCTTGAAGAGACCTTTCTAACGGTGTATTCATATATTAGAGTATTTGGTTCCTTATAGCCTAAATTTTTAATTTAAATAAATACAAATTTTGCTACAAAATATAAAATATTTATTTACACTAATGGTAAATTACGTTTAGATTTACGTTAACATTTTTTGAATCTGCTTAAGGCAATCATCATCTAGTTTATAGTATCTTCTAGAATTGCTAGAAGCCTGTGGCTCGGGTATTACGCATATAATATTATTGAGTGGGACAAAGCACTCGTCAGTTTTCTTAGGCCATGTGAGCAAATTCGTCTGCGAGTCCTTCACCATAAATTTCAGCTTGAAATCGCTTTCATCCTTATAGGAGGCCAGCACAAGGGCAACGTACCACTCTTGGTCGTAAATAGCAGCAACACATTGTCCCACTGATATATCCAAAATGTAACCGCTTTTTTCTATAATCTCAAAACAAGTTGGCTTCCCTTCCAGCGGCTAGCATAAGGAACGAGGCTTCTCGAAATATTTCTAATCTACCGGGTCTAAAGTATGTCTAGGGGTATGATTTTAGGTGGAATAACGAGAAATGGTTTGAATGTCCAAGCGAATTAAATTTTAATATCATAGCATTAATTTGAGTCAGGGCAGAAGGCCCAGAAAAAGAATAAATGAAATAAATCCCCGACATAAATAATGTTAAAATCCCGCAAAATAATAAAACATGCAAAATTCGGTACATATAAACTAATCTTAAATTATCATGCACAAGTAAGCCCTCAAAATAATCATTACTCGAAACAGTCTTTTAGCAAAAGTCATGTACGGTACCAGTTTACTTCGGCGCTCTCTCTCTCTCGTATATATCTCGTTTCCCGCACTGTGAAGTCGCGAATTAATCACGCACACCGTTAATACCGGCCCGTTTGTCTTATCGCTGGTTTTGGCTCTTCCGAAGCAACGCCTAAGTACTGGTCAGTACTTAGTGTAACAGACTTCCTTCCAAAGCTCGGCGGAGTCCCTTGTCTTTACCGGACCCTTGCGTCCTTCCTTCCAGGTCGAGGCCTCTCCAAAAAGTAACTCTTTGCACTTTTAATTTTAGTCTCCATATTTCTTCCTTTCGCGGGCTTTTCCAGTGGACCAATAACCGTGTCTTCTTTTCGCGGGCTTTTCCGGTTTGACCAATAAGGTAACGCGTTTGAGTCCAATTAGTTAATTCTCAGGAGTGCGGTGAAGGTTCCAAGTTCAAGAAGAGAGAGAGCATATCTATGGATGCCATTAGCCACCCGAGAGAGAGTAATTTAGAAAATGGTACCAGGTACCATTAAGTGGCACCGCTAAAACGAACGCGAGTAATACCAGTACATTTTAAAAGTAACACAACAATACAAAAATAAAGTTCAAATGGCATAAGCCGCCTAACTAAACACAAAAGCATATTTCTAACCCCATATACATTTTAACCCATAACCCGAAAAACATTCGCTTGGACATTTTTGGGCCTACAACGAAAGATAAGGGGTGATGGATGAATCGTAGAACGGGCTCTTCGAGAAGCCTAGTATTGAGGGTGCGGCAAGGGTTTGAAGTTTTGGTCATAGCGTGAGAATGAAGAAATCTCGGGACTACAAAATAAAGGAATAATTGGCTAAAACTAGGAATTTCATAAAAATGTGAACTATTGATTTTGGGTATAAAAATAAACCGTGACAAAAATTGCAATAGCGTTTTTATCGTCAATAATCCCAATAAAAACTTTTGTGCTGTAATTATGCGATGATACGCAGTACATTTCAAATTCACGTTTATTCAAGGGGACAAATCTGTGATGGCTTCTAGTCCCAATCACAGTAGAAGCTTTGGAAAATCTTTCTTCTAATACCTCTTTGTGAAGTTGAACTTCTTCTTTGGAAACCCAAAAAAATTGAATCCCTTTTATGTTTTCTTTCGACCACTCAAAAATTGATTCGGCGTGACTATTTGCTCTTTAATCGCTAAAGTAATTAATATGGTTCAATCCAGAAGAAACGTTTTAAGATAATGGTGAATCGTTTCGATGAAACAGTGAACTGTTGAATTGGTGTGCTGCATTTCATCACTCACTATGCAAGCGCTCAAGCATTCCAATTTTCCATCTTTCTTATAGAAAATCGCAATGGATGTAAAGTTGCTTGCCGATTCTCCCAATGGAAGCCTTGTACGGCATCTTGCACTAAAACGAGTAGTTTTCGGCAAAGTCTAGGACTATTATATCTTCGGTTTCTTGTAAATTTTCTTTAAGTTGTCGAAAATATGACGCCTATCTTTTGCAATGTAATGGTGCTCTAAAGCTTTTTCCATGCTGGATGCTAAATTCTCAACAAATTCCCTGGCAGACATCAAAATTTCTTTCAATTTGGTTTGGGAATCTTTATGGATCCATTGCTTGAAAGAAATTTTATCTTTAAGGTCAATTTCATTTTCATCAAACAGCGCTTGAACATAATTACAAAATCCCACACGACCAGGGCAGTTTCCGCACAGATGAAGCATGCACTGACGATCATTAAGGTCGCACATATTTAGACATTAAGTATTTATTATCTGGGTGTCCAGGAAGTGCCTTCATCATTAATTTGATGTTCTGGTGAGAGCCACTCGAATCGACGGTTACACACCATTTCGGTCTTAGAGAACAAAATTTGGAAAAACCAACTTTTGCGTCTGGGTATTTAGATTTAAACTGGAGGTAGACTTCCCTAATGTTTGATAATATCAGCCTCTTCTGCTTTTGAACTCTTTGTTCTTGTATTCGAACGGATATAAATTCTTTCTTCCCTGAGCAAATTCGAGAAATTTCATCACCTTCATAAAAAATTTTAACCATGGCAAACGTGTCTTGTGAAATGGGCTTGCCTTTCCTCCTCTCTATTCTCTATTTCAGCAAATTCCTTTTTCTTTTTTCAGCAAGCGAGACTTTTGGCTAAACATCTGGATACAATAAATTCTTCGCAAATTTTTCTTACTGACCATGTAAGAGGAATTAGTGTAAGAAGTTTGCATTTCTCCTGTCTCGTTGACTTCTCTATTTTGGTTTTAAGATGGACTAGTAAATCTTCAAAATCATCTCTCTTTGAAGTAGTTGCTTCATATTCATCTTCTGGTATACTAAGAAGTTTGACCAACTTTGTTTTAGCCTTCAGCAGCTTCTTCAACTTTCCTTTTCGCATATGCTGGACGTTGCATTGTTGGCAAACCGTGGCGGTTAACTGGTGAAGTACTTAAGTTCAAAAGAGTTTCGTTCAGACCTTGAACGTCCTCTTGATCAAGAACTCTTCCCGACAACTGAAATGAACGGTCAGATGCAGAGCTTTTCTGACTTAAAGTGTAAGGTGTTGTGTTACATTCTTCAGGAGATGGTGAGAGGAGCTGTTGTTCGAGAAATGCTTATAACAGTTCGAGCACAGTTTCTGTTCTGGTTTGACGTCTTTCCCAATTGTTATTTTTTATATGGCTGCTTCTTCTTATAGACAAAGATTTCTTAATATGAGCTATGAACATTTGCGTACAACATTGTGAGTGTATCAAATAAA
>JAEQBA010001780.1:0-67874 GCA_019434445.1 Phalangium opilio
GTGAAGAAATACTCAAAGTATGCTTCTTTGGCCGTGAAACGTCGATTTTGAATTGTTTGAGATCCCACATCAACGCTCCCGGGTGGGCTCAAAACCACCAACATATTGGTTAACAGTTGAACGCGCTAACCATTGCGCCACGGAAGCCCAAAATTAAATGCTCGTCAGGTATTGTGTAAAAACCTTGACTTTTTACGTCACATCTGAGACCTCCCAACACCGCTCCCGGATTGGGCTCGAACCACCACCTATGGTTAATAGCCGAACGCGCTAACCATTCAGCACGGAAGCTCAGAAATTAAATGGTTGTCACGTATTGTGGAAATATTTTGACTTTTTACGCTACATCTGAGACCCCACAACACCTCTCATAGGTGGGCTCGACCTTCAACCTTTCGATTAACAGCTGAACGCGCTAATCATTGCGCCACGGAAGCCCACAAATATAATGTTCGTCAGGTATTGTGGAAAAACTCTGACATTTTACGTTACATCTGAGACCTCACAACACCGCTCCCGGATGGGCTCGAACCACCAACCTATTGGTTAACAGCCGAACGCGCTAACCATTGCGCCACGGAAGCCCAAAAATTAAATGGTCGTCAGGTATTGTGGAAAATCTTTGGCTTTCTACGTTACGTTTGAGATCCCACAACGCCGCTCCCGGGTGGGCTCGAACTACTAACCTATTGGTTAACAGTTGAACGCGCTAACCATTGCGCCACGGAAGCCCAAAAATTAAATGCTCGTCAGGTATTGTGTAAAAACCTTGACTTTTTACGTCACATCTGAGACCTCACAACACCGCTCCCGGATGGGCTCGAACCACCAACCTATTGGTTAACAGCCGAACGCGCTAACCATTGAGCCACGGAAGCTCAGAAATTAAATGTTTGTCAGGTATTGTGGATAAGTTATGAATAATTAAAGCAAAAGTATAAATAATGGTTTCAGTGAACATATTTGAAAATAGTGAAAAAATACTCAAAATATGCTTCTTTGGCCGTGAAACGTCGATTTTGAAAATGTTATTAAAATCGAGGTAATTTTAATTATTGTTCAATCGAGATGAAATCACTTTCAATGAGTGTTTTATAGGGAACTAAGCTGAATTCGGTCAAACATTTCTCCAG
The DNA here is from genome assembly GCA_019434445.1 of Phalangium opilio. Lineage (NCBI taxonomy): Eukaryota > Metazoa > Arthropoda > Arachnida > Opiliones > Phalangiidae > Phalangium > Phalangium opilio. The sequence continues at coordinate 1,134 of JAEQBA010001780.1, forward strand.
AATAAAATGCATTTAAAAGTGTACCGAAAAATCGCATGTTTTCTTTCTTCAAGATACAAAATCCGTGACAACGATTTCTTATTTAAAATTGAATTTTAACAGTTTGTTGAATGAATATCGTTACATTTGCTTGAATTAACGCAAACAAAAATTAAAAAATAATGGTTTCAGTGGTTATATTTGAAAATAGTGAACAAATACTAAAAATGTTTTTCTAAGGCAGAGTTACGTCGATTTTGAAAATGTTATTAAAAATCGAGGTACATTTTTATTTATTGTTCAATCGAGATGAAATCACTTTTAATGAGTGTTTTATAGGGAATTAAGCTGAATTCGGTCAAAAATTTCTCCAGAAAAAATGCATTCAAAAAGTACCGAAAAAATCGCAGGTTTTTCTTCTTCAAGACACAAATCCGTGAATACGATTTCTTATTGAAAATTGAATTTTAACAGTTTTTTGAATGAATATCGTTACATTGCTTGAATTAAAACAAAAAGTATAAAAATAATGGTTTCAGTGAACATATTTGAAAATAGTTAGAAATACTCAAAGTATGCTTCTTTGGCCGTGAAACGTCGATTTTGAAATTGTTTGAGATCCCACATCAACGCTCCCGGGTGGGCTCAAACCATCAACCTATTGGTTAACAGTTGAACGCGCTAACCATTGCGCCACGGAAGCCCAAAAATTAAATGCTCGTCAGGTATTGTGTAAAAACCTTGACTTTTTACGTCACATCTGAGACCTCACAACACCGCTCCCGGATGGGCTCGAACCACCAACCTATTGGTTAACAGCCGAACGCGCTAACCATTCAGCCACGGAAGCTCAGAAATTAAATGGTTGTCACGTATTGTGGAAATATTTTGACTTTTTACGCTACATCTGAGACCCCACAACACCTCTCATAGGTGGGCTCGAACCTTCAACCTTTCGATTAACAGCTGAACGCGCTAATCATTGCGCCACGGAAGCCCCAAATATAATGTTCGTCAGGTATTGTGGAAAAACTCTGACATTTTACGTTACATCTGAGACCTCACAACACCGCTCCCGGATGGGCTCGAACCACCAACCTATTGGTTAACAGCCGAACGCGCTAACCATTGCGCCACGGAAGGCCAAAAATTAAATGGTCGTCAGGTATTGTGGAAAAACTTTGGCTTTCTACGTTACGTTTGAGATCCCACAACGCCGCTCCCGGGTGGGCTCGAACCACTAACCTATTGGTTAACAGTTGAACGCGCTAACCATTGCGCCACGGAAGCCCAAAATTAAATGCTCGTCAGGTATTGTGTAAAAACCTTGACTTTTTACGTCACATCTGAGACCTCACACACCGCTCCCGGATGGGCTCGAACCACCAACCTATTGGTTAACAGCCGAACGCGCTAACCATTGAGCCACGGAAGCTCAGAAATTAATGTTTGTCAGGTATTGTGGATAAGTTATGACTAATTAAAGCAAAAGTATAAAATAATGGTTTCAGTGAACATATTTGAAATATTGAAAAAATACTCAAAATATGCTTCTTTTGCCGTGAAACGTCGATTTTGAAAATGTTATTAAAATCGAGGTAATTTTTAATTATTGTTCAATCGAGATGAAATCACTTTCAATGAGTGTTTTATAGGGAACTAAGCTGAATTCGGTCAAACATTTCTCCAGAATAAAATGCATTTAAAAGTGTACCGAAAAAATCGCATGTTTTTTTTCTTCAAGATACAAAATCCGTGACAACGATTTCTTATTAAAATTGAATTTTAACAGTTTGTTGAATGAATATCGTTACATTTGCTTGAATTAACGCAAAAATTACAAAAATAATGGTTTCAGTGGTTATATTTGAAAATAGTGAACAAATACTAAAAATGTTTTTCTAAGGCAGAGTTACGTCGATTTTGAAAATGTTATTAAAAATCGAGGTACATTTTTATTTATTGTTCAATCGAGATGAAATCACTTTTAATGAGTGTTTTATAGGGAATTAAGCTGAATTCGGTCAAAAATTTCTCCAGAAAAAAATGCATTCAAAACCCCTGGTTACCCTGTAGTACCGAAAAAATCGCAGGTTTTTCTTCTTCAAGACACAAATCCGTGAATACGATTTCTTATTGAAAATTGAATTTTAACAGTTTTTTGAATGAATATCGTTACATTGCTTGAATTAAAACAAAAAGTATAAAATAATGGTTTCAGTGAACATATTTGAAAATAGTTAAGAAATACTCAAAGTATGCTTCTTTGGCCGTGAAACGTCGATTTTGAAATTGTTTGAGATCCCACATCAACGCTCCCGGGTGGGCTCAAACCACCAACATATTGGTTAACAGTTGAACGCGCTAACCATTGCGCCACGGAAGCCCAAAAATTAAATGCTCGTCAGGTATTGTGTAAAAACCTTGACTTTTTACGTCACATCTGAGACCTCCCAACACCGCTCCCGGATGGGCTCGAACCACCAACCTATTGGTTAATAGCCGAACGCGCTAACCATTCAGCCACGGAAGCTCAGAAATTAAATGGTTGTCACGTATTGTGGAAATATTTTGACTTTTTACGCTACATCTGAGACCCCACAACACCTCTCATAGGTGGGCTCGAACCTTCAACCTTTCGATTAACAGCTGAACGCGCTAATCATTGCGCCACGGAAGCCCACAAATATAATGTTCGTCAGGTATTGTGGAAAAACTCTGACATTTTACGTTACATCTGAGACCTCACAACACCGCTCCCGGATGGGCTCGAACCACCAACCTATTGGTTAACAGCCGAACGCGCTAACCATTGCGCCACGGAAGCCCAAAAATTAAATGGTCGTCAGGTATTGTGGAAAATCTTTGGCTTTCTACGTTACGTTTGAGATCCCACAACGCCGCTCCCGGGTGGGCTCGAACTACTAACCTATTGGTTAACAGTTGAACGCGCTAACCATTGCGCCACGGAAGCCCAAAAATTAAATGCTCGTCAGGTATTGTGTAAAAACCTTGACTTTTTACGTCACATCTGAGACCTCACAACACCGCTCCCGGATGGGCTCGAACCACCAACCTATTGGTTAACAGCCGAACGCGCTAACCATTGAGCCACGGAAGCTCAGAAATTAAATGTTTGTCAGGTATTGTGGATAAGTTATGAATAATTAAAGCAAAAAGTATAAAAATAATGGTTTCAGTGAACATATTTGAAAATAGTGAAAAAATACTCAAAATATGCTTCTTTGGCCGTGAAACGTCGATTTTGAAAATGTTATTAAAAATCGAGGTAAATTTTTAATTATTGTTCAATCGAGATGAAATCACTTTCAATGAGTGTTTTATAGGGAACTAAGCTGAATTCGGTCAAACATTTCTCCAGAATAAAATGCATTTAAAAGTGTACCGAAAAAATCGCATGTTTTCTTTCTTCAAGATACAAAATCCGTGACAACGATTTCTTATTTAAAATTGAATTTTAACAGTTTGTTGAATGAATATCGTTACATTTGCTTGAATTAACGCAAAAATTACAAAAATAATGGTTTCAGTGGTTATATTTGAAAATAGTGAACAAATACTAAAAATGTTTTTCTAAGGCAGAGTTACGTCGATTTTGAAAATGTTATTAAAAATCGAGGTACATTTTTATTTATTGTTCAATCGAGATGAAATCACTTTTAATGAGTGTTTTATAGGGAATTAAGCTGAATTCGGTCAAAAATTTCTCCAGAAAAAAATGCATTCAAAAAAGTACCGAAAAAATCGCAGGTTTTTCTTCTTCAAGACACAAAATCCGTGAATACGATTTCTTATTGAAAATTGAATTTTAACAGTTTTTTGAATGAATATCGTTACATTGCTTGAATTAAAACAAAAAGTATAAAAATAATGGTTTCAATGAATATATTTTAAAATAGTGAAGAAATACTCAAAGTATGCTTCTTTGGCCGTGAAACGTCGATTTTGAAAATGTTGTTAAAAATCGAGGTAAATTTTTAATTATTGTTCAATCGAGATGAAATCACTTTCAATGAGTGTTTTATAGGGAATTAAGCTGAATTCGGTCAAACATTTCTCCAGAAAAAATGCATTCAAAAGTGTACCGAAAAAATCGCATGTTTTTCTTCTTCAAGATACAAAATCCGTGACAACGATTTCTTATTGAAAAATTGAATTTTAACAGTTTTTTGATTGAATATCGTTACATTTGCTTGAATTAAAGCAAAAAGTATAAAAATAATGGTTTCAGTGAACATATTTGAAAATAGTGAAGAAATACTCAAAGTATGCTTCTTTGGCCGTGAAACGTCGATTTTGAAATTGTTTGAGATCCCACATCAACGCTCCCGGGTGGGCTCAAACCATCAACCTATTGGTTAACAGTTGAACGCGCTAACCATTGCGCCACGGAAGCCCAAAAATTAAATGCTCGTCAGGTATTGTGTAAAAACCTTGACTTTTTACGTCACATCTGAGACCTCACAACACCGCTCCCGGATGGGCTCGAACCACCAACCTATTGGTTAATAGCCGAACGCGCTAACCATTCAGCCACGGAAGCTCAGAAATTAAATGGTTGTCACGTATTGTGGAAATATTTTGACTTTTTACGCTACATCTGAGACCCCACAACACCTCTCATAGGTGGGCTCGAACCTTCAACCTTTCGATTAACAGCTGAACGCGCTAATCATTGCGCCACGGAAGCCCACAAATATAATGTTCGTCAGGTATTGTGGAAAAACTCTGACATTTTACGTTACATCTGAGACCTCACAACACCGCTCCCGGATGGGCTCGAACCACCAACCTATTGGTTAACAGCCGAACGCGCTAACCATTGCGCCACGGAAGGCCAAAAATTAAATGGTCGTCAGGTATTGTGGAAAAACTTTGGCTTTCTACGTTACGTTTGAGATCCCACAACGCCGCTCCCGGGTGGGCTCGAACCACTAACCTATTGGTTAACAGTTGAACGCGCTAACCATTGCGCCACGGAAGCCCAAAAATTAAATGCTCGTCAGGTATTGTGTAAAAACCTTGACTTTTTACGTCACATCTGAGACCTCACAACACCGCTCCCGGATGGGCTCGAACCACCAACCTATTGGTTAACAGCCGAACGCGCTAACCATTGAGCCACGGAAGCTCAGAAATTAAATGTTTGTCAGGTATTGTGGATAAGTTATGACTAATTAAAGCAAAAAGTATAAAAATAATGGTTTCAGTGAACATATTTGAAAATATTGAAAAAATACTCAAAATATGCTTCTTTGGCCGTGAAACGTCGATTTTGAAAATGTTATTAAAAATCGAGGTAAATTTTTAATTATTGTTCAATCGAGATGAAATCACTTTCAATGAGTGTTTTATAGGGAACTAAGCTGAATTCGGTCAAACATTTCTCCAGAATAAAATGCATTTAAAAGTGTACCGAAAAAATCGCATGTTTTTTTTCTTCAAGATACAAAATCCGTGACAACGATTTCTTATTTAAAATTGAATTTTAACAGTTTGTTGAATGAATATCGTTACATTTGCTTGAATTAACGCAAAAATTACAAAAATAATGGTTTCAGTGGTTATATTTGAAAATAGTGAACAAATACTAAAAATGTTTTTCTAAGGCAGAGTTACGTCGATTTTGAAAATGTAATTAAAAATCGAGGTACATTTTTATTTATTGTTCAATCGAGATGAAATCACTTTTAATGAGTGTTTTATAGGGAATTAAGCTGAATTCGGTCAAAAATTTCTCCAGAAAAAAATGCATTCAAAAAAGTACCGAAAAAATCGCAGGTTTTTCTTCTTCAAGACACAAAATCCGTGAATACGATTTCTTATTGAAAATTGAATTTTAACAGTTTTTTGAATGAATATCGTTACATTGCTTGAATTAAAACAAAAAGTATAAAAATAATGGTTTCAGTGAACATATTTGAAAATAGTTAAGAAATACTCAAAGTATGCTTCTTTGGCCGTGAAACGTCGATTTTGAAATTGTTTGAGATCCCACATCAACGCTCCCGGGTGGGCTCAAACCACCAACCTATTGGTTAACAGTTGAACGCGCTAACCATTGCGCCACGGAAGCCCAAAAATTAAATGCTCGTCAGGTATTGTGTAAAAACCTTGACTTTTTACGTCACATCTGAGACCTCCCAACACCGCTCCCGGATGGGCTCGAACCACCAACCTATTGGTTAATAGCCGAACGCGCTAACCATTCAGCCACGGAAGCTCAGAAATTAAATGGTTGTCACGTATTGTGGAAATATTTTGACTTTTTACGCTACATCTGAGACCCCACAACACCTCTCATAGGTGGGCTCGAACCTTCAACCTTTCGATTAACAGCTGAACGCGCTAATCATTGCGCCACGGAAGCCCACAAATATAATGTTCGTCAGGTATTGTGGAAAAACTCTGACATTTTACGTTACATCTGAGACCTCACAACACCGCTCCCGGATGGGCTCGAACCACCAACCTATTGGTTAACAGCCGAACGCGCTAACCATTGCGCCACGGAAGGCCAAAAATTAAATGGTCGTCAGGTATTGTGGAAAAACTTTGGCTTTCTACGTTACGTTTGAGATCCCACAACGCCGCTCCCGGGTGGGCTCGAACCACTAACCTATTGGTTAACAGTTGAACGCGCTAACCATTGCGCCACGGAAGCCCAAAAATTAAATGCTCGTCAGGTATTGTGTAAAAACCTTGACTTTTTACGTCACATCTGAGACCTCACAACACCGCTCCCGGATGGGCTCGAACCACCAACCTATTGGTTAACAGCCGAACGCGCTAACCATTGAGCCACGGAAGCTCAGAAATTAAATGTTTGTCAGGTATTGTGGATAAGTTATGACTAATTAAAGCAAAAAGTATAAAAATAATGGTTTCAGTGAACATATTTGAAAATAGTGAAAAAATACTCAAAATATGCTTCTTTGGCCGTGAAACGTCGATTTTGAAAATGTTATTAAAAATCGAGGTAAATTTTTAATTATTGTTCAATCGAGATGAAATCACTTTCAATGAGTGTTTTATAGGGAACTAAGCTGAATTCGGTCAAACATTTCTCCAGAATAAAATGCATTTAAAAGTGTACCGAATAAATCGCATGTTTTTTTTCTTCAAGATACAAAATCCGTGACAACGATTTCTTATTTAAAATTGAATTTTAACAGTTTGTTGAATGAATATCGTTACATTTGCTTGAATTAACGCAAAAATTACAAAAATAATGGTTTCAGTGGTTATATTTGAAAATAGTGAACAAATACTAAAAATGTTTTTCTAAGGCAGAGTTACGTCGATTTTGAAAATGTAATTAAAAATCGAGGTACATTTTTATTTATTGTTCAATCGAGATGAAATCACTTTTAATGAGTGTTTTATAGGGAATTAAGCTGAATTCGGTCAAAAATTTCTCCAGAAAAAAATGCATTCAAAAAAGTACCGAAAAAATCGCAGGTTTTTCTTCTTCAAGACACAAAATCCGTGAATACGATTTCTTATTGAAAATTGAATTTTAACAGTTTTTTGAATGAATATCGTTACATTGCTTGAATTAAAACAAAAAGTATAAAAATAATGGTTTCAGTGAACATATTTGAAAATAGTTAAGAAATACTCAAAGTATGCTTCTTTGGCCGTGAAACGTCGATTTTGAAATTGTTTGAGATCCCACATCAACGCTCCCGGGTGGGCTCAAACCACCAACCTATTGGTTAACAGTTGAACGCGCTAACCATTGCGCCACGGAAGCCCAAAAATTAAATGCTCGTCAGGTATTGTGTAAAAACCTTGACTTTTTACGTCACATCTGAGACCTCCCAACACCGCTCCCGGATGGGCTCGAACCACCAACCTATTGGTTAATAGCCGAACGCGCTAACCATTCAGCCACGGAAGCTCAGAAATTAAATGGTTGTCACGTATTGTGGAAATATTTTGACTTTTTACGCTACATCTGAGACCCCACAACACCTCTCATAGGTGGGCTCGAACCTTCAACCTTTCGATTAACAGCTGAACGCGCTAATCATTGCGCCACGGAAGCCCACAAATATAATGTTCGTCAGGTATTGTGGAAAAACTCTGACATTTTACGTTACATCTGAGACCTCACAACACCGCTCCCGGATGGGCTCGAACCACCAACCTATTGGTTAACAGCCGAACGCGCTAACCAATGCGCCACGGAAGGCCAAAAATTAAATGCTCGTCAGGTATTGTGTAAAAACCTTGACTTTTTACGTCACATCTGAGACCTCACAACACCGCTCCCGGATGGGCTCGAACCACCAACCTATTGGTTAACAGCCGAACGCGCTAACCATTGAGCCACGGAAGCTCAGAAATTAAATGTTTGTCAGGTATTGTGGATAAGTTATGACTAATTAAAGCAAAAAGTATAAAAATAATGGTTTCAGTGAACATATTTGAAAATAGTGAAAAAATACTCAAAATATGCTTCTTTGGCCGTGAAACGTCGATTTTGAAAATGTTATTAAAAATCGAGGTAAATTTTTAATTATTGTTCAATCGAGATGAAATCACTTTCAATGAGTGTTTTATAGGGAACTAAGCTGAATTCGGTCAAACATTTCTCCAGAATAAAATGCATTTAAAAGTGTACCGAAAAAATCGCATGTTTTTTTTCTTCAAGATACAAAATCCGTGACAACGATTTCTTATTTAAAATTGAATTTTAACAGTTTGTTGAATGAATATCGTTACATTTGCTTGAATTAACGCAAAAATTACAAAAATAATGGTTTCAGTGGTTATATTTGAAAATAGTGAACAAATACTAAAAATGTTTTTCTAAGGCAGAGTTACGTCGATTTTGAAAATGTTATTAAAAATCGAGGTACATTTTTATTTATTGTTCAATCGAGATGAAATCACTTTTAATGAGTGTTTTATAGGGAATTAAGCTGAATTCGGTCAAAAATTTCTCCAGAAAAAAATGCATTCAAAAAAGTACCGAAAAAATCGCATGTTTTTCTTCTTCAAGATACAAAATCCGTGACAACGATTTCTTATTGAAAAATTGAATTTTAACAGTTTTTTGATTGAATATCGTTACATTTGCTTGAATTAAAGCAAAAAGTATAAAAATAATGGTTTCAGTGAACATATTTGAAAATAGTGAAGAAATACTCAAAGTATGCTTCTTTGGCCGTGAAACGTCGATTTTGAAATTGTTTGAGATCCCACATCAAAGCTCCCGGGTGGGCTCAAACCACCAACCTATTGGTTAACAGTTGAACGCGCTAACCATTGCGCTACGGAAGCCCAAAAATTAAATGCTCGTCAGGTATTGTGTAAAAACCTTGACTTTTTACGTCACATCTGAGACCTCACAACACCGCTCCCGGATGGGCTCGAACCACCAACCTATTGGTTAACAGCCGAACGCGCTAACCATTGAGCCACGGAAGCTCAGAAATTAAATGTTTGTCAGGTATTGTGGATAAGTTATGACTAATTAAAGCAAAAAGTATAAAAATAATGGTTTCAGTGAACATATTTGAAAATAGTGAAAAAATACTCAAAATATGCTTCTTTGGCCGTGAAACGTCGATTTTGAAAATGTTATTAAAAATCGAGGTAAATTTTTAATTATTGTTCAATCGAGATGAAATCACTTTCAATGAGTGTTTTATAGGGAACTAAGCTGAATTCGGTCAAACATTTCTCCAGAATAAAATGCATTTAAAAGTGTACCGAAAAAATCGCATGTTTTTTTTCTTCAAGATACAAAATCCGTGACAACGATTTCTTATTTAAAATTGAATTTTAACAGTTTGTTGAATGAATATCGTTACATTTGCTTGAATTAACGCAAAAATTACAAAAATAATGGTTTCAGTGGTTATATTTGAAAATAGTGAACAAATACTAAAAATGTTTTTCTAAGGCAGAGTTACGTCGATTTTGAAAATGTTATTAAAAATCGAGGTACATTTTTATTTATTGTTCAATCGAGATGAAATCACTTTTAATGAGTGTTTTATAGGGAATTAAGCTGAATTCGGTCAAAAATTTCTCCAGAAAAAAATGCATTCAAAAAAGTACCGAAAAAATCGCATGTTTTTCTTCTTCAAGATACAAAATCCGTGACAACGATTTCTTATTGAAAAATTGAATTTTAACAGTTTTTTGATTGAATATCGTTACATTTGCTTGAATTAAAGCAAAAAGTATAAAAATAATGGTTTCAGTGAACATATTTGAAAATAGTGAAGAAATACTCAAAGTATGCTTCTTTGGCCGTGAAACGTCGATTTTGAAATTGTTTGAGATCCCACATCAAAGCTCCCGGGTGGGCTCAAACCACCAACCTATTGGTTAACAGTTGAACGCGCTAACCATTGCGCTACGGAAGCCCAAAAATTAAATGCTCGTCAGGTATTGTGTAAAAACCTTGACTTTTTACGTCACATCTGAGACCTCACAACACCGCTCCCGGATGGGCTCGAACCACCAACCTATTGGTTAACAGCCGAACGCGCTAACCATTGAGCCACGGAAGCTCAGAAATTAAATGGTCGTCACGTATTGTGGAAAAACTTTGGCTTTCTACGTTACATTTGAGATCCCACAACACCGCTCCCGGGTGGGCTCGAACCACCAACCTATTGGTTAACAGCCGAACGCGTTAACCATTGCGCCACGGAAGCCCAAAAATTAAATGGTCGTCAGGTATTGTGGAAAAACTTTGGCTTTCTACGTTACGTTTGAGATCCCACAACGCCGCTCCCGGGTGGGCTCGAACCACTAACCTATTGGTTAACTGCTGAACGCGCTAACCATTGCGCCACGGAAGCCCAAAAATTAAATGCTCGTCAGGTATTGTGTAAAAACCTTGACTTTTTACGTCACATCTGAGACCTCACAACACCGCTCCCGGATGGGCTCGAACCACCAACCTATTGGTTAACAGCCGAAAGCACTAACCATTGAGCCACGGAAGCTCAGAAATTAAATGGTTGTCACGTATTGTGGATAAGTTATGACTTATTACGTTACATCTGAGACCCTACAACACCTCTCTCGGTTGGGCTCGAACCACCAACCTTTCGGTTAACAGCCGAACGCGCTAACCATTGCGCCAAGGAAGCCCAAAAAATAAATGGTCGTCAGGTATTGTGGAAAAACTTTGGCTTTCTACGTTACATTTGAGATCCCACAACACCGCTCCCGGGTGGGCTCGAACCACCACCCTATTGGTTAACAGCTGAACGCGCTAACCATTGCGCCACGGAAGCCCAAAAATTAAATGCTGGTCAGGTATTGTGTAAAATCTTGACTTTTTACGTCACATCTGAGACCTCACAACAGCGCTCCCGGATGGGCTCGAACCACCAACCTATTGGTTAATAGCCGAACGCGCTAACCATTCAGCCACGGAAGCACAGAAATTAAATGGTTGTCACGTATTGTGGAAAAGTTTTGACTTTTTACGCTACATCTGAGACCCCACAACACCTCTCATTGGTGGGCTCGAACCACCAACCTTTCGGTTAACAGCCGAACGCGCTAACCATTGCGCCAAGGAAGCCCAAAAATTAAATGTTCGTCAGGTATTGTGGAAAAACCTTGACTTTTTACGTCACATCAGAGACCTCACAACACCGCTCCCGGATGGGCTCGAACCACCAACCTATTGGTTAACAGCCGAACGCGCTAACCATTGCGCCACGGAAGCCCAAAAATTAAATGGTCGTCAGGTATTGTGGAAAAACTTTGGCTTTCTACGTTACGTTTGAGATCCCACAACGCCGCTCCCGGGTGGGCTCGAACCACTAACCTATTGGTTAACTGCTGAACGCGCTAACCATTGCGCCACGGAGCCCAAAAATTAAATGCTCGTCAGGTATTGTGTAAAAACCTTGACTTTTTACGTCACATCTGAGACCTCACAACACCGCTCCCGGATGAGCTCGAACCACCAACCTATTGGTTAACAGCCGAAAGCGCTAACCATTGAGCCACGGAAGCTCAGAAATTAAATGGTTGTCACGTATTGTGGAAAAGTTTTGGCTTTTTACGCTACATCTGAGACCCCACAACACCTCTCCCGGGTGGGCTCGAACCAACAACCTTTCGATTAACAGCTGAACGCGCTAATTATTGCGCCACGGAAGCCCAAAAATTAAATGTTCGTCAGGTATTGTGGAAAAACTCTGACATTTTACGTTACATCTGAGACCTCACAACACCGCTCCCGAATGGGCTCGAACCACCAACCTATTGGTTAACAGCCGAACGCGCAAACCATTCAGCAACGGAAGCTCAGAAATTAAATGGTTGTCACGTATTGAGGAAAAGTTTTGACATTTTACGCTACATCTGAGACCCCACAACACCTCTCCCGGGTGGGCTCGAACCACCAACCTTTCGATTATTAGCTGAACGCGCTAATTATTGCGCCACGGAATCCCAAAAATTAAATGTTCGTCAGGTATTGTGGAAAAACTCTGACATTATACGTTACATATGAGACGTCACAACACCGCTCCCGGGAGGGCTCGAAAAACCAAAATTTCGGTTAAAAGCCGAAAGCGCTAGCCATTGAGCCACGGAAGCTCTGAAATTAAATGGTCGTCCGGTATTGTGGAAAAACTTTGAATTTTACGTAACATCTGAGACCTCGTAGCACCGCTCCCGGGTGTGCTCGAACCACCAACCTTTCTGTTTACAGCCAAACGCGCTAACTATTGCGCCAAGGAAGCCCAAATATTAAATGTTCGTCAGGTATTGTGCAAAAACTGACATTTTACGTCACATCTGAGAATTCACAACACCGCTCCCGGGTGGGCTCGAACCACCAACCTATTGGTTAACAGCCGAACACGCTAAACATTGAGCCACGGAAGCTCAGAAATTAAATGGTTGTCACGTATTGTGGAAAAGTTTTGACTTTTTACGCTACATCTGAGACCCCACAACACCTCTCCCGGGTGGGCTCGAACCACCAACCTTTCGATTAACAGAAGAACGCGCTAACCATTGCGCCAAGGAAGCCCAAAAATTAAATGTTCGTCAGGTATTGTGGAAAAACCTTGACTTTTTACGTTACATCTGAGACCTCACAACACCGCTCCCGGATGGGCTCGAACCACCAACCTATTGGTTAACAGCCGAACGCGCTAACCATTGAGCCACGGAAGCTCAGAAATTAAATGGTCGTCACGTATTGTGGAAAAAATTTGGCTTTCTACGTTACATTTGAGATCCCACAACACCGCTCCCGGGTGGGCTCGAACCACCAACCTATTGGTTAACAGCCGAACGCGTTAACCATTGCGCCACGGAAGCCCAAAAATTAAATGCTCGTCAGGTACTGTGGAAAAACTTTGGCTTTCTACGATACGTTTGATATCCCACAACGCCGCTCCCGGGTGGGCTCGAACCACTAACCTATTGGTTAACTGCTGAACGCGCTAACCATTGCGCCACGGAAGCCCAAAAATTAAATGCTCGTCAGGTATTGTGTAAAAACCTTGACTTTTTACGTCACATCTGAGACCTCACAACACCGCTCCCGGATGGGCTCGAACCACCAACCTATTGGTTAACAGCCGAAAGCACTAACCATTGAGCCACGGAAGCTCAGAAATTAAATGGCTGTCACGTATTGTGGATAAGTTATGACTTATTACGTTACATCTGAGACCCTACAACACCTCTCTCGGTTGGGCTCGAACCACCAACCTTTCGGTTAACAGCCGAACGCGCTAACCATTGCGCCAAGGAAGCCCAAAAAATAAATGGTCGTCAGGTATTGTGGAAAAACTTTGGCTTTCCCACAACACCACTCCCGGGTGGGCTCGAACCACCACCCTATTGGTTAACAGCTGAACGCGCTAACCATTGCGCCACGGAAGCCCAAAAATTAAATGCTCGTCAGGTATTGTGTAAAATCTTGACTTTTTACGTCACATCTGAGACCTCACAACAGCGCTCCCGGATGGGCTCGAACCACCAACCTATTGGTTAATAGCCGAACGCGCTAACCATTCGGCCACGGAGCACAGAAATTAAATGGTTGTCACGTATTGTGGAAAAGTTTTGACTTTTTACGCTACATCTGAGACCCCACAACACCTCTCATGGGTGGGCTCGAACCACCACCCTATTGGTTAACAGCTGAACGCGCTAGCCATTGCGCCAAGGAAGCCCAAAAATTAAATGTTCGTCAGGTATTGTGGAAAAACCTTGACTTTTTACGTCACATCTGAGACCTCACAACACCGCTCCCGGATGGGCTCGAACCACCAACCTATTGGTTAACAGCCGAACGCGCTAACCATTGCGCCACGGAAGCCCAAAAATTAAATGGTCGTCAGGTATTGTGGAAAAACTTTGGCTTTCTACGTTACGTTTGAGATCCCACAACGCCGCTCCCGGGTGGGCTCGAACCACTAACCTATTGGTTAACTGCTGAACGCGCTAACCATTGCGCCACGGAGCCCAAAAATTAAATGCTCGTCAGGTATTGTGTAAAAACCTTGACTTTTTACGTTACATCTGAGACGTCACAACACCGCTCCCGGGAGGGCTCAAACCACCAGTCATTTGAATAGCAGCTGAACGCGCTAACCATTGCGCCACGGAAGCCTAAATATTAAATGGTCGTCAGGTATTGTGGAAAAACTCTGACTTTTTACGTTACATCTGAGACCTCACAAAACGCTCCCGGATGGGCTCGAAAAACCAAAATTTCGGTTAAAAGCCGAAAGCACTAGCCATTGAGCCACGGAAGCTCTGAAATTAAATGGTCGTCCGGTATTGTGGAAAAACTTTGACTTTTACGTTACATCTGAGACCTCGTAGCACCGCTCCCGGGTGTGCTCGAACCACCAACCTTTCTGTTTACAGCCAAACACGCTAACCATTGCGCCAAGGAAGCCCAAATATTAAATATTCGTCAGGTATTGTGCAAAAACTGACATTTTACGTCACATCTGAGACCTCACAACACCGCTCCCGAATGGGCTCGAACCACCAACCTATTGGTTAACAGCCGAACGCGCAAACCATTCAGCAACGGAAGCTCAGAAATTAAATGGTTGTCACGTATTGTGGAAAAATTTTGACATTTTACGCTACATCTGAGACCCCACAACACCTCTCCCGGGTGGGCTCGAACCACCAACCTTTCGATTATCAGCTGAACGCGCTAATTATTGCGCCACGGAAGCCCAAAAATTAAATGTTCGTCAGGTATTGTGGAAAAACTCTGACATTATACGTTACATCTGAGACGTCACAACACCGCTCCCGGGAGGGCTCAAACCACCAGTCATTTGAATAGCAGCTGAACGCGCTAACCATTGCGCCACGGAAGCCTAAATATTAAATGGTCGTCAGGTATTGTGGAAAAACTCTGACTTTTTACGTTACATCTGAGACCTCACAAAACGCTCCCGGATGGGCTCGAAAAACCAAAATTTCGGTTAAAAGCCGAAAGCACTAGCCATTGAGCCACGGAAGCTCTGAAATTAAATGGTCGTCCGGTATTGTGGAAAAACTTTGACTTTTACGTAACATCTGAGACCTCGTAGCACCGCTCCCGGGTGTGCTCGAACCACCAACCTTTCTGTTTACAGCCAAACACGCTAACCATTGCGCCAAGGAAGCCCAAATATTAAATATTCGTCAGGTATTGTGCAAAAACTGACATTTTACGTCACATCTGAGAATTCACAACACCGCTCCCGGGTGGGCTCGAACCACCAACCTATTGGTTAACAGCCGAACACGCTAAACATTGAGCCACGGAAGCTCAGAAATTAAATGGTTGTCACGTATTGTGGAAAAGTTTTGACTTTTTACGCTACATCTGAGACCCCACAACACCTCTCCCGGGTGGGTTCGAACCACCAACCTTTCGATTAACAGAAGAACGCGCTAACCATTGCGCCACGGAAGCTCAAAAATTAAATAATCGTCAGGTATTGTGGAGAAACCTTGACTTTTTACGTCACATCTGAGACCTCACAACACCGCTCCCGAATGGGCTCGAACTACCAAACTATTGGTTAACAGCCGAACGCGCTAACCATTGAGCCACGGAAGCTCAGAAATTAAATGGTCGTCAGGTATTGTGGAAACACCTTGACTTTTTACGTCACATCTGAGACCTCACAACACCGCTCCCGGAAGGGCTCAAACCACCAGTCTTTTGAATAACAGCTGAACGCGCTAACCATTGCGCCACGGAAGCCCAAAAATTAAATGGTCGTCAGGTATTGTGGAAAAACTCTGGCTTTCTACGTTACATTTGAGATCCCACAACACCGCTCCCGGGTGGGCTCGAACCACCAACCTATTGGCTAACAGCCGAACGCGCTAACCTTTGAGCCACGAAAGCTCAGAAATTAAATGGTTGTCACGTATTGTGAAAAAGTTTTGACTTTTTACGCTACATCTGAGACCCCACAACACCTCTCCCGGGTGGGCTCGAACCACCAACCTTTCGATTAACAGCTGAACGCGCTAATTATTGCGCCAAGGAAGCCCAAAAATTAAATGGTCGTCAGGTATTTTGGAAAAACATTGGATTTCTACGGTACATTCGAGATCCCACAACACCGCTCCCGGGTGGGCTTGAACCACCAACCTTTCGGTTAACAGCCGAACGCGCTAACCATTGCGCCACGGAAGCCCAAAAATTAAATGGTCGTCAGGTATTGTGCAAAAACTCTGACATTTTACGTTACATGTGAGATCCCACAACACCGCTCCCGGGTGGGCTTGAACCACCAACCTATTGGTTAACAGCCGAACGCGCTAACCATTGAGCCACGGAAGCTCTGAAATTAAATGGTTGTCAGGTATTGTGGAAAAGTTTTGACTTTTTACGCTAAATCTGAGACCCCACAACACCTTTCCCGGGTGGGCTCGATACAACTAGAACGAATCATGTCAGGTGGGCAGGGAAGTGGGAAAAGGACGTGCCATGAAAATAGAGGCACCAAAGAAAAGTAGGAATGCCACCATCCACGTCGTTCATCCCTTCACACCAGGGATACTAACTTATCTTTCCCTTTTAAACAACCATTTTTTACAGTGCAATTACTTATACCAGTATCAATGTTATTGTACCAAATTTTCCTTTTATCATATTTCACCAAATACATGTAATGCAATCACCTTATAAGTGTTCCTTTTAAACCAATACACCCTTTACACTTTTTACAAATACCAACATTACCTTTTACAAATAGTAATTTTACCTTTTACCAAACAACCTAGTTAACGGCAATAATGATTGGACAAAGTCAGCCAGGGACTCGCAAAGGGACCACCAAAAAGGGAGTATCCAAACTTCGGTCTGTACACCTGTTAGTCACTCGTCGACGCCGTTCGAAATAAATCTTACAGCGCCGCTCGTATCGTGAATGCGCTACTAAGTGTATCGAAATAGCCAACTAATAAGCGTCGCCTTTTTCTTAGGTACGCCCCGATCAGGTCTTAAGAATGCCCATGTGCAACTCTTTTATCTTGGCTAACCCTTTTATCCTTTTAGGAAAAGGTTCGTGCTCAATTAAGAGCTTTTTGTCCTTTCATGGACTTTGTCTAATGCCCGTGCTGGGGCATGGGAGGGGATACCCGGCAAGGGTATTTACTTATTTTCGCTCTTTATGGGGCATCTAATTTCTTACCGTGGCCACGCCATCATACAACCTCTCTTTCACAACAAGCCAAGACCGACCTATCGGTAATAAACCCTTAAACCGTGCCCCCACTGCGTGCCGTTTGTTTTTTCACTTTTGTTTCCTCTTTTAAATTCCACCAGATATGAAAAAAGCAAACATATCTTCTTTTAGTTATTGTTTTATAAAGATGAAAGTTAATTAAATTAAAATTATTAACTAGCACTCTCGGCAACGGCCATATCACGCTGAATACACCGGTTCTCGTCCGATAACTGAAGTTAAGCAGCGTCGAGCGCAGTCACTACTTGGGAGGGAGACCACTTAGGAACTCTGCGTGCCGTTGGCTTTTTCACTTTTTTTTCCTCTTTTAAATTTTAATAGATATGAAAAAAGCAAACATGTTTTTTTTGTTATTGTTTTAAAATGATGGTTAATTTGTCTCACTTAATTTAAATTCGAATTATTAACAAGCACTCTCGGCAACGGCCATATCACGCTGAAAACACCGATTTTCGTCCGATCACCGAAGTTAAGCAGCGTCGAGCGCATACAGTACTTGGGAATACTGCGTTCCGTTGGTTTTTCACTTTTGTTTCCTCTTTTAAATTCCACCCGATATGAAAGAAGCAAACATATCTTCTTTTTGTTATTGTTTTATAAAGGTGAAAGTTAATTAAATTCAAATTATTAACTAGCACTCTCGGCAACGGCCATATCACGCTGAATACACCGGTTCTCGTCCGATAACCGAAATTAAGCAGCGTCGAGCGCAGTCAGTACTTGGGAACACTGCATGCCGATGGCTTTTTCACTTTTGTTTCCTCTTTAATTCCACCAGATATGAAAAAACAAACATATCTTCTTATTGTTATTTTTTATAAAGATGAAGGTTAATTAAGTTCAAATTATTAACTAGCACTCTCGGCAACGGCCATATCACGCTGAATACACCGGTTCTCGTCCGATCACCGAAGTTAAGCAGCGTCGAGCGCAGTCAGTACTTGGGAGGGCGACCACTTAGGAACACTGCGTGCCGTTAGCTTTTTCACTTTTTTTTCCTCTTTTAAATTCCAATAGATATGAAAAAAGCAAACATATTTTCTTTTTGTTATTGTTTTAAAAAGATGAAGGTTAATTTGTCTCACTTAATTTAAATTCGATTTATTATCTAGCACTCTCGGCAACGGCCATATCACGCTGAGAACACCGGTTCTCGTCCGATCGCCGACGTTAGCAGCGTCGAGCGCAGTCAGTACTTGGGAATACTGCGTGCCGTTGGCTTTTTCACTTTTGTTTCCTCTTTTAAATTCCACCCGATATGAAAAAAGCAAACATATCTTCTTTTTGTTATTGTTTTATAAAGATGAAAGTTAATTAAATTAAAATTATTAACCAGCACTCTCGGCAACGGCCATATCACGCTGAATACACCGGTTCTCGTCCGATAACCGATGTTAAGCAGCGTCGAGCACAGTCACTACTTGGGAGGGAGACAACTTAGGAACACTGCGTGCCGTTGGCTTTTTCACTTTTTTTTCCTCTTTTAAATTTTAATAGATATGAAAAAAGCAAACATGTTTTCGTTTTGTTAGTTTTAAAATGATGAAGGTTAATTTGTCTCACTTAATTTAAATTCGAATTATTAACTAGCACTCTCGACAACGACCATATCACGCTGAATACAGCGGTTCTCGTCCGATCACCGAAGTTAAGTAGCGTAGAGCGCAGTCAGTACTTGGGAGGGAGACCACTTAGGAACTCTGCGTGCCGTTGGCTTTTTCACTTTTTTTTCCTCTTTTAAATTTTAATAGATATGAAAAAAGCAAACATGTTTTTTTGTTATTGTTTTAAAATGATGGTTAATTTGTCTCACTTAATTTAAATTCGAATTATTAACAAGCACTCTCGGCAACGGCCATATCACGCTGAAAACACCGATTTTCGTCCGATCACCGAAGTTAAGCAGCGTCGAGCGCATACAGTACTTGGGAATACTGCGTTCCGTTGGTTTTTCACTTTTGTTTCCTCTTTTAAATTCCACCCGATATGAAAGAAGCAAACATATCTTCTTTTTGTTATTGTTTTATAAAGGTGAAAGTTAATTAAATTCAAATTATTAACTAGCACTCTCGGCAACGGCCATATCACGCTGAATACACCGGTTCTCGTCCGATAACCGAAATTAAGCAGCGTCGAGCGCAGTCAGTACTTGGGAACACTGCATGCCGATGGCTTTTTCACTTTTGTTTCCTCTTTAATTCCACCAGATATGAAAAAACAAACATATCTTCTTATTGTTATTTTTTATAAAGATGAAGGTTAATTAAGTTCAAATTATTAACTAGCACTCTCGGCAACGGCCATATCACGCTGAATACACCGGTTCTCGTCCGATCACCGAAGTTAAGCAGCGTCGAGCGCAGTCAGTACTTGGGAGGGCGACCACTTAGGAACACTGCGTGCCGTTAGCTTTTTCACTTTTTTTTCCTCTTTTAAATTCCAATAGATATGAAAAAAGCAAACATATTTTCTTTTTGTTATTGTTTTAAAAAGATGAAGGTTAATTTGTCTCACTTAATTTAAATTCGATTTATTATCTAGCACTCTCGGCAACGGCCATATCACGCTGAGAACACCGGTTCTCGTCCGATCGCCGACGTTAGCAGCGTCGAGCGCAGTCAGTACTTGGGAATACTGCGTGCCGTTGGCTTTTTCACTTTTGTTTCCTCTTTTAAATTCCACCCGATATGAAAAAAGCAAACATATCTTCTTTTTGTTATTGTTTTATAAAGATGAAAGTTAATTAAATTAAAATTATTAACCAGCACTCTCGGCAACGGCCATATCACGCTGAATACACCGGTTCTCGTCCGATAACCGATGTTAAGCAGCGTCGAGCACAGTCACTACTTGGGAGGGAGACAACTTAGGAACACTGCGTGCCGTTGGCTTTTTCACTTTTTTTTCCTCTTTTAAATTTTAATAGATATGAAAAAAGCAAACATGTTTTCGTTTTGTTAGTTTTAAAATGATGAAGGTTAATTTGTCTCACTTAATTTAAATTCGAATTATTAACTAGCACTCTCGACAACGACCATATCACGCTGAATACAGCGGTTCTCGTCCGATCACCGAAGTTAAGTAGCGTAGAGCGCAGTCAGTACTTGGGAGGGAGACCACTTAGGAACTCTGCGTGCCGTTGGCTTTTTCACTTTTTTTTCCTCTTTTAAATTTTAATAGATATGAAAAAAGCAAACATGTTTTTTTGTTATTGTTTTAAAATGATGGTTAATTTGTCTCACTTAATTTAAATTCGAATTATTAACAAGCACTCTCGGCAACGGCCATATCACGCTGAAAACACCGATTTTCGTCCGATCACCGAAGTTAAGCAGCGTCGAGCGCATACAGTACTTGGGAATACTGCGTTCCGTTGGTTTTTCACTTTTGTTTCCTCTTTTAAATTCCACCCGATATGAAAGAAGCAAACATATCTTCTTTTTGTTATTGTTTTATAAAGGTGAAAGTTAATTAAATTCAAATTATTAACTAGCACTCTCGGCAACGGCCATATCACGCTGAATACACCGGTTCTCGTCCGATAACCGAAATTAAGCAGCGTCGAGCGCAGTCAGTACTTGGGAACACTGCATGCCGATGGCTTTTTCACTTTTGTTTCCTCTTTAATTCCACCAGATATGAAAAAACAAACATATCTTCTTATTGTTATTTTTTATAAAGATGAAGGTTAATTAAGTTCAAATTATTAACTAGCACTCTCGGCAACGGCCATATCACGCTGAATACACCGGTTCTCGTCCGATCACCGAAGTTAAGCAGCGTCGGGCGCAGTCAGTACTTGGGAGGGCGACCACTTAGGAACACTGCGTGCCGTTAGCTTTTTCACTTTTTTTTCCTCTTTTAAATTCCAATAGATATGAAAAAAGCAAACATATTTTCTTTTTGTTATTGTTTTAAAAAGATGAAGGTTAATTTGTCTCACTTAATTTAAATTCGATTTATTATCTAGCACTCTCGGCAACGGCCATATCACGCTGAGAACACCGGTTCTCGTCCGATCGCCGACGTTAGCAGCGTCGAGCGCAGTCAGTACTTGGGAATACTGCGTGCCGTTGGCTTTTTCACTTTTGTTTCCTCTTTTAAATTCCACCCGATATGAAAAAAGCAAACATATCTTCTTTTTGTTATTGTTTTATAAAGATGAAAGTTAATTAAATTAAAATTATTAACCAGCACTCTCGGCAACGGCCATATCACGCTGAATACACCGGTTCTCGTCCGATAACCGATGTTAAGCAGCGTCGAGCACAGTCACTACTTGGGAGGGAGACAACTTAGGAACACTGCGTGCCGTTGGCTTTTTCACTTTTTTTTCCTCTTTTAAATTTTAATAGATATGAAAAAAGCAAACATGTTTTTTTGTTATTGTTTTAAAATGATGAAGGTTAATTTGTCTCACTTAATTTAAATTCGAATAATTAACTAGCACTCTCGGCAACGGCCATATCACGCTGAGAACACCGGTTCTCGTCCGATCGCCGACGTTAGCAGCGTCGAGCACAGTCAGTACTTGGGAACACTGCGTGCCGTTGGCCTTTTCACTTTTGTTTCCTCTTTTAAATTCCACCCGATATGAAAAAAGCAAACATATTTTCTTTTTGTTATTGTTTTATAAAGATGAAGGTTAATTTGTCTCACTTAATTTAAATTCGAATTTTTAACTAGCACTCTCGGCAACGGCCATATCACGCTGAGAACACCGGTTCTCGTCCGATCGCCGACGTTAGCAGCGTCGAGCGCAGTCAGTACTTGGGAATACTGCGTGCCGTTGGTTTTTCACTTTTGTTTCCTCTTTTAAATTCCACCCGATTTGAAAAAAGCACACATATCTTCTTTTTGTTATTGTTTTATAAAGATGAAAGTTAATTTAATTCAAATTATTAAATAGCACTATCGGCAACGGCCATAACACGCTGAATACACCGGTTCTCGTACGATAACCGAAGTTAAGCAGCGTCGAGCGCAGTCAGTATTTGGGAGGGCGACCACTTAGGAACACTGCGTGCCGTTAGCTTTTTCACTTTTTTTTCCTCTTTTAAATTCCAATAGATATGAAAAAAGCAAACTTATTTTCTTTTTGTTATTGTTTTAAAAAGATGATGGTTAATTTGTCTCACTTAATTTAAATTCGAATTATTACCTAGCACTCTCGGCAACGGCCATATCACGCTGAGAACACCGATTCTCGTCCGATAACCGAAGTTAAGCAGCGTCGAGCGCATACAGTATTTGGGAATACTGCGTGCCGTTGGCTTTTTCACTTTTGTTTCCGTTTTCAAATTCCACCAAATATGAAAAAAGCAAACATATCTTCTTTTTGTTATTGTTTTATAAAGATGAAAGTTAATTAAATTAAAATTATTAACTAGCACTCTTGGCAACGGCCATATCACGCTGGATACACCGGTTCTCGTCCGATAACCGAAGTTAAGCAGCGTCGAGCGCAGTCACTACTTGGGAGCGAGACCTCTTAGGAACACTGCGTGCCGTTGGCTTTTTCACTTTTTTTTTCCTCTTTTAAATTTTAATAGATATGAAAAAAGCAAACATGTTTTCATTTTGTTATTGTTTTAAAATGATGGTCAATTTGTCTCACTTAATTTAAATTCGAATTATTAACTAGCACTCTCGGCAACGACCATATCACGCTGAATACACCGGTTCTCGTCCGATCACCGAAGTTAAGCAGCGTCGAGCGCAGTCAGTACTTGGGAATACTGCAAGCCGTTGGCTTTTTCACTTTTGTTTCCTCTTTTAAATTCAACCCGATATGAAAAAAGCAAACATATCTTCTTTTTGTTATTGTTTTATAAAGATGAAGGTTAATTTGTCTCACTTAATTTAAATTCGAATTTTTAACAAGCTCTCTCGGCAACGGCCATATCACGCTGAGAACACCGGTTCTCGTCCGATCGCCGACGTTAGCAGCGTCGAGCGCAGTCAGTACTTGGGAATATTGCGTGCCGTTGGTTTTTCACTTTTGTTTCCTCTTTTAAATTCCACCCGATTTGAAAAAAGCACACATATCTTCATTTTGTTATTGTTTTATAAAGATGAAAATTAATTAAATTCAAATTATTAACTAGCACTCTCGGCAACGGCCATATCACGCTGAATACACCGGTTCTCGTCCGATAACCGAAGTTAAGCATCGTCGAGCGCAGTCACTACTTGGGAGGGAGACCACTTAGGAACACTGCGTGCCGTTGGCTTTTTCACTTTTTTTTCCTCTTTTAAATTCCAATAGATTTGAAAAAAGCAAACTTATTTTCTTTTTGTTATTGTTTTAAAAAGATGATGGTTAATTTATCTCACTTAATTTAAATTCGAATTATTACCTAGCACTCTCGGCAACGGCCATATCACGCTGAATACACCGGTTCTCGTCCGATAACCGAAGTTAAGCAGCGTCGAGCGCATACAGTACTTGGGAATACTGCGTGCCGTTGGCTTTTTCACTTTTGTTTCCTCTTTCAAATTCCACCAAATATGAAAAAAAGCAAACATATCTTCTTTTTGTTATTGTTTTATAAAGATGAAAGTTAATTAAATTAAAATTATTAACTAGCACTCTCGGCAACGGCCATATCACGCTGAATACACCGGTTCTCGTCCGATAACCGAAGTTAAGCAGCGCCGAGCGCAGTCACTACTTGGGAGGGAGACCACTTAGGAACACTGCGTGCCGTTGGCTTTTTCACTTTTTTTTCCTCTTTTAAATTTTAATAGATATGAAAAAAGCAAACATGTTTTCATTTTGTTATTGTTTTAAAATGATGGTTAATTTGTCTCACTTAATTTAAATTCGAATTATTAACTAGCACTCTCGGCAACGACCATATCACGCTGAATACACCGGTTCTCGTCCGATCACCGAAGGTAAGCAGCGTCGAGCGCAGTCAGTGCTTGGGAGGGAGATCACTTAGGAACACTGCGTGCCGTTGGCTTTTTCACTTTTTTTTCCTCTTTTAAATTTTAATAGATATGAAAAAAGCAATCATATTTTTTTTGTTATTGTTTTAAAATGATGGTTAATTTGTCTCACTTAATTTAAATTCGAATTATTAACTAGCACTCTCGGCAAAGACCATATCACGCTGAGAACACCGGTTCTCGTCCGACCGCCGACGTTAGCAGCGTCGAGCTCAGTCAGTACTTGGGAATACTGCGTACCGTTGGCTTTTTCACTTTTGTTTCCTCTTTTAATTCCACCCGATATGAAAAAAGCAAACATATCTTCTTTTTGTTATTGTTTTATAAAGATGAAGGTTAATTTGTCTCACTTTATTTAAATTCGAATTATTAACTAGCACTCTCGACAACGGTCATATCACACTGAAAACACCGGTTCTCGTCCGATCACCGAAGTTAAGCAGCGTCGAGCGCATACAGTACTTGGGAATACTGCGTGCCGTTGGTTTTTCCCTTTTGTTTCCTCTTTTAAATTCCACCCGATATGAAAAAAGCAAACATATCTTCTTTTTGTTATTGTTTTATAAAGATGAAAGTTAATTAAATTCAAATTATTAACTAGCACTCTCGGCAACGGCCATATCACGCTGATTACACCGGTTCTCGTCCGATAACCGAAGTTAAGCAGCGTCGAGCGCAGTCACTACTTGGGAGGGAGACCACTTAGTAACACTGCGTGCCGTTGGCATTTTCACTTTTTTTTCTCTTTTAAATTTTAATAGATATGAAAAAAGCAAACACGTTTTCTTTTTGTTATTGTTTTAAAATGATGAAGGTAAATTTGTCTCACTTAATTTAAATTAGAATTATTAACTAGCACTCTCGGCAACGGCCATATCACGCTGAAAACACCGGTTCACGTCCGATCACCGAAGTTAAGCAGCGTCGAGCGCATACAGTACTTGTGTATACTGCGTGCCGTTTGCTTTTTCACTTTTGTTTCCTCTTTTAAATTCCACCAGATATGAAAAAAGCAAACATATCTTCTTTTTGTTATTGTTTTATAAAGAAGAAAGTTAATTAAATTCAAATTATTAACAAGCATTCTCGGCAACGGCCATATCACGCTGAATACACCGGTTCTCGTTCGATAACCGAAGTTAAGCAGCGTCGAGCGCAGTCATTACTTGGGAGGGATACCACATAGGAACACTGCGTGCAATTGGTTTTTTCACTTTTTTTTCCTCTTTTAAATTTTAATAGATATGTAAAAAGCAAACAGGTTTTCTTTTTGTTATTGTTTTAAAATGATGAAGGTTAATTTGTCTCACTTAATTTAAATTCGAATTATTAACTAGCACTCTCGGCAACGGCCATGTCACGCTGAAAACACCGGTTCACGTCCGATCACCGAAGTTAAGCAGCGTCGAGCGCATACAGTACTTGGGAATACTGCGTGCCGTTTGGTTTTTCACTTTTGTTTCCTCTTTTAAATTCCACCAGATATGAAAAAAGCAAACATATCTTCTTTTTGTTATTGTTTTATAAAGATGAAGGTTAATTAAATTCAAATTATTAACTAGCACTCTCGGCAGCGGCTGTTGTTTTTTGACGCAAGAACGACTCTGGGTTTAACTGGTTATAAACTCTTTATTAATTTAATTAAAACATTAATATTAATATCCGGGAACAATACACTGAACTGACTTTGAGAACTGACCAACGTTATCGGAATGTTATCCGGTTATATAGTTAAGGCATCGCGATAAAAAATAAAGATTACAAGAATGACCGCGATGCATAAAAAACACAAGTGTAGAAAATATAATCTGGATATAGATAAAAAACAACCGGTATTATCTCTAATTTACAACAGTCCCTCTTAATATCGGTGGTTTCAATCTTCTATCCAGGGGGTGGTCATTTAATTATTTCCAGTCCAAGGGCTTTGACGCAGAGGAGATGCTTCGGACGGAACAGGCTCTTTGTACAGATGTCAGCTGGCATTTCCTCTGTTGGTAGATACCGGACGGCTATATGTCCCTCTTCTTCCAGGTCGCTGGTCCATTTCTTTTCTCTGGCAATGATCGACTTGTCGAACCGGGTTGACTTGATGATTTCTTCGAGGGATTCTGTTAATCCTTCCGGGACGACCATATATATTTCCTCCTCGAGTTTGCCATTAAGATAGGCCGTGACGACATCCATTTGGTTGACTTCCAAACCGATTTCCACAGCAAGGGCCATGAGCAGTCTTATGGAGCTGGATCTAATGACGGGTGCGAACGTCTCTTGGTAGTCGATCCCTGGTCTCTGGGCAAAACCTTTCGCTACGAGCCTGGCTTTCCTTTTCTCTACTTCTCCGCTGGGTAAGTACTTCGTTCGGAAGACTAGGCGATTTCCAAGGACCTTCTGGTTTTCCGGACAGTCAACGATGTCCCAGGTTTCGCACTTGATAAGCGAAACGAACTCTTCCGTTACTGCTTTCCTCCAATCGTTTGCGTACGGAGAAGCCAGGGCTTGCTTCATGGACAAAGGTTCTGATAAGATGGCTAGGTTTGCTGACTCATCGGGCAGGGTTTCTTGCTCGTCAGTAGCCTCTTCAGTAGACTCTTCTGAGACGCTCGGAATCATGTTGAATGATTTCTTCGGTCGTCCGGGTACTCCAGTTCTTATTTTCTTCGGTCTTCCAGGACCTTTCTTCAGAACGAGGGTTTCTGAGGATTCTTCGAAGACGTCCTCGTTTTCCTGGTCATTATATTCTTCCGGGGTTTCATCTTTGAACTCCTTTTTGACTTCTTTGAATTCTTCTCTGCCAGACGGTTTTGCAGCGTGTGTAGTGGCCGGGACTTCGATTTCGCCTTTAGCTTTGCTTCCGTATTTCAGGTTGACTTCTGGAGTGACGAAATCATCATATCCGCCTTGTTTATTAAATTCTCCCAGGAACTTGACATTTCGACTTCGGTAAATTTGCTTCTCGGACGGAACCCATAGTCGATAGGCCTTCGAGACTTGAGAATAGCCGATGAAAACGCATTCTTTGCTCCTGGCTGCAAACTTCCCCTTCCTTTTATTTTCGTCCAACAGCAAAGCTTTGTCGCCGAAAATCTTCAAATGTTGCAGGGATGGCTTCTTTCCGGTCCATCTGGTAAATGGTACTTCTCCATTTACGCTTCGGGAAGGACAACGGTTTCGAATGTAATTAGCAGTGGCCATCGCTTCTGCCCAGAATGATGGTGGAAGTTGCGCTTGTATCATCATACATCGGGCCATATCCAGGAGTGTTCTGTTCTTTATTTCAGCAATGCCATTCTGTTCCGGGGTGTATGGTACGGTGAGTCTTCTTTTTATCCCAGAGTTTTTCAGGAATCTGTCGAATTCATTGTTGCAGTATTCGGTTCCGTTGTCGGACTGCAAGGTCTTGATTTTTCTCCCGGTTTCCACTTCAGCTCGATGCTTGAATTCTTTGAAGGCTTTCAACACTTCGCTCTTGTGTTTTAAAAAGCTGACTTCACTCCACCGGGAATAATCATCAGTGAAAACGACGATGTACTTGGCTCCACTCATCGACGTTACTCTCATCGGGCCGCATACGTCAGAGTGTACTATTTCCAGGACATGCGAGGTTCGGCTATCTTCCGTTTTCGGGAACGGCTCCTTCGATTGCTTTCCTTTGATACAGATTTGGCAGATTCCCAGGCTCCCATCTTTTTCAATGTTGAGTCCCGTAGCCAAATTCTTCCGGGCCATTTCCTTTAAACTTCTCTCGTTCAAGTGACCGAGTAGGAAATGCCAGTTCTCCAGGTTGCTTCTAGGCTTTATTTCCGCTTGCACTGCATGGACCGTTTCTTCAGCCTTTCTCAGGAAATAAAGGTCTCCAACTCTGTCAGCAACTGCAAACACTTCTCCGGTTGCCGTTTTAATCCAGGCCTGCGACTTCTTGAATGTGACCTCATGTCCTTTGTCTGTCATCTTGGCAATGGATAGGAGATTTGTTCTTAAATCCGGGACATGAAGGGCTCGTTCCAGGCGATGAATTCGATTGTCGCTGCCATTCGTTGCGTGTACTTTTACTTCGCCAACACCTCGTATCTTCGTTGACTCTGCAGTGGCCAGGTTTAAAGATTTCGTGGTCTCTTCGTAATCATTGAAGCAGTCTCTGCTGGAAGTCATATGCGAGGTGGCTCCACTGTCCAGGCACCAGGAATCGTGATCAGCCTTCAGGTGCAATGCGAATTCTTCCTCGGCCAAATTTTCTGCCAGTACATGATGGGCGTTTTCCTTCTTTCTGGTTTTTCTTTCTGAACCATTGTCTCTGTCGGGGCAATCGGCTACCTTGTGGCCGGGTTTCCTGCATCCATGACACTTGTACTTGAAGGTCGTGCTTCCTCGTCCACGTAAGCCTCTTCCTCTACCCCTTTCTGCAGTTTTCCGGGAAAAGTGGTTACTGCTCACCATCGCATTCTGCACGGGTTCGTCTTCGCTTGAGTTCTTGGCGTCCGATTCCTCCAGGATCTTTATTTTCAAGGCTTCCGGATCAGGTAACGTATCCCTGGACTCTATAGCGCACCGGAAGTTCTCGTACGATTCTGGTAGACTGTATAACAACATAATGGCCAGTAGGTCGTCGTTTACAGCTACTCCCATGTCAGCCAACTTGCCTACTGCGTCGAAGAACTCTCGGACGTGATCCCGGACATCTTCTCCCTCCTTCATTTTCTTGAGGGTCAGTTTCTTCAGCAGCGTGGCTTTCCGGGCAGGTCCACTGGACTGGTAGATGGATTCGAGCTTCTGCCATAGTGCCCGTGAGGTCGTGCAATTCTTTACTTGCTTCAACTCCGACGGACTGATCGACAAAATTAGGTCCGCTCTTGCTTTTCGATCATTACTGTCCCAGGTAGCGACCGCCTGGGCGTTTCCTTCCGTTCCCCGCACCGGAGTTGGCCTCGTTGAAGTTCCATCTACGTACTCCCAGAGGTCGTTCTTTTGAAGCAGGGCTTCCACTTGCATTTTCCAGGTATCATAATTATCTTTAGTTAACGTCTCGAATCGTCCCAGGTGATTTAGGGCCATTCTACGTTTGACTCCGCACCTTAAAGGATAATCTTCCCGGCGTTGAACTTCTTATGACTTCTAAACCTCTGCGCAGTGGAAGCGTGCTGGGCCCATAACCTGTTGTTGTTTGACGCAAGAACGACTCTGGGTTTAACTGGTTATAAACTCTTTATTAATTTAATTAAAACATTAATATTAATATCCGGGAACAATACACTGAACTGACTTGGAGAACTGACCAACGTTATCGGAATGTTATCCGGTTATATAGTTAAGGCATCGCGATAAAAAATAAAGATTACAAGAATGACCGCGATGCATAAAAAACACAAGTGTAGAAAATATAATCTGGATATAGATAAAAAACAACCGGTATTATCTCTAATTTACAACAGCGGCCATATCACGCTGAATACACCGGTTCTCATCCGATAACCGAAGTTAAGCAGCGTCGAGCGCAGTCAGTACTTGGGAGGGCGACCACTTAGGAACACTGCGTGCCGTTAGCTTTTTCACTTTTTTTTCCTCTTTTAAATTCCAATAGACATGAAAAAAGCAAACATATTTTCTTTTTGTTATTGTTTGAAAAAGATGAAGGTTAATTTGTCTCACTTAATTTAAATTCGAATTATTATCTAGCACTCTCGGCAACGGCCATATCACGCTGAGAACACCGGTTCTCGTCCGATCGCCGACGTTAGCAGCGTCGAGCGCAGTCAGTACTTGGGAATACTGCGTGCCGTTTGCTTTTTCACTTTTGTTTCCTCTTTCAAATTCCACCAGATATAAAAAAAGCAAACATATCTTCTTTTTGTTATTGTTTTATAAAGAAGAAAGTTAATTAAATTCAATTTGTTAACTAGCATTCTCGGCAACGGCCATATCACGCTGAATACACCGGTTCTCGTCCGATAACCGAAGTTAAGCAGCGTCGAGCGCAGTCATTACTTGGGAGGGAGACCACTTAGGAACACTGCGTGCCGTTGGCTTTTTCACTTTATTTTCCTCTTTTAAATTTTAATAGATATGTAAAAAGCAAACAGGTTTACTTTTTGTTATTGTTTTAAAATGATGAAGGTTAATTTGTCTCACTTAATTTAAATTCGAATTATTAACTAGCACTCTCGGCAACGGCCATATCACGCTGAAAACACCGGTTCACGTCCGATCACCGAAGTTAAGCAGCGTCGAGCGCATACAGTACTTGGGAATACTGCGTGCCGTTGGCTTTTTCACTTTTGTTTCCTCTTTCAAATTCCACCAGATATGAAAAAAGCAAACATATCTTCTTTTTTGTTATTGTTTTATAATGATGAAAGTTAATTAAATTCAAATTATTAACTAGCACTCTCGGCAACGGCCATATCACGCTGAATACACCGGTTCTCGTCCGATAACCGCAGTTAAGCAGCGTCGAGCGCAGTCACTACTTGCGAGAGAGACCACTTAAAAACACTGCGTGCCGTTGGCTTTTTCATTTTTTTTTCCTCTTTTAAATTTTAATAGATATGAAAAAAGCAAACATGTATTCTTTTTGTTATTGTTTTAAAATGATGAAGGTTAATTTGTCTCACTTAATTTAAATTCGAATTATTAACTAGCACTCTCGGCAACGGCCATATCACGCTGAAAACACCGGTTCACGTCCGATCACCGAAGTTAAGCAGCGTCGAGCGCATACAGTACTTGGGAATACTGCGTGCCGTTTGTTTTTTCACTTTTGTTTCCTCTTTTAAATTCCACCAGATATGAAAAAAGCAAACATATCTTCTTTTTGTTATTGTTTTATAAAGATGAAGGTTAATTAAATTCAATTTGTTAACTAGCATTCTCGGCAACGGCCATATCACGCTGAATACACCGGTTCTCCTCCGATAACCGAAGTTAAGCAGCGTCGAGCGCAGTCATTACTTGGGAGGGAGACCAGGGATAAGGGAGTCAGATGGATTGGAAATGATGATGGGCGACCTGCGGCACCATATCTCTCCCAGTGTACCTTGCGGTTAGGTAGGGTCGTGGCTGAGGGCTGCCGACTTGGCTGCCGTGTAGCGGATATTTTTGGAAGAATATTTTGTTTGTTAATAGATCCAGTGGTGTACCCTTAGCGCAGGACTTAGGCTTAGCTAGGAGGGAGAAACGAAGATTGACTTAGGTGATGTCATTTATTTTTGGTGTAAAATGTCACATTTTAACGCGAAAATTGACGGTACTGTGACCTATATTGGAGATCATACATATAGCAGGTTATCAAGAAAGCTACAAGGTAATTTACAATCTGACCAAGGCCCAAGAGTCTGACAAACTACTGTCACTGACAACTTGAAAAGCCAGAAGGAAGATTGAAACTTAGTGGATTTTAAATTTATTTTTACGTTATATTGAAAGGCATCAATGTGGGAAATAAACCAACAAAACGAAAATTTTCAAGTCAAGAAAACACTTTAGAAAGAAGTGTTTCTTTTTTCCGAGAAAATTGGGAATATTTGAGGCAAGCAAGTTCGAAGGATATGGAATCCATTAGTTCAAACTATTTAGGAGACTCATTTAAAGTAAGCTCATTTTTTAATTTAATTAAAAGATTATATTAAACGATCATTATACTTAAAGGCGTGTATTCGGGAAGCTATTGAAAAGCCTGAAAAAATTATTTTCACTAAAGAAATATTCGGGTATCTTGATATTTTTGGAGAAAAGAAAGTTACAGACCGGCCAAGCTATGTGGCATGCATACACAAATTAATGTCAAATGATAAATTTGTTGAAGAAATGGAGCATGCTTTTATTAATTTTGATGTAAATATATATTTATGTAATGAATCATCGACCATTCTTTGCAAACAATTGCTCATTGTTAACAGAACTTTCAATTATTGAACGATGGAGAAAAGTATCAATTTGTCCAGTGTTTTAACAGAAGATTCTTAAATGAAGGATTAATTAAGAGGGTAGAAATTGAATGCTCATTAATTGAGAAGCCAACCAAAATTGGTGTTAACACATATCCATTAATGTCGATAAAACAAACCTTGAAAAAGGAAGAGAATGTTGTACATCATATTGGCGGATACATTATTCATCAGTTAATTTTGACGTTTGGCTATTCGTGCCGTACCTTAGTGGAGAACTCTGTCAACCTAGCAAGTCAGGCAAGTGAAGAATATGCAAGATGGACTGAAGAATTAAGTAATGGGTCATTGATTATTTTGAAACCTAAAGCTTTTCTGTTTGTAAAAGAACTGTATAATCTCTCAAAACCATATTTTCAAAAGGGGAACGTAACCATGAAAAATAGAGTAGAATTAGCTAAACGTAATATGGAAGGCAATGAAAGTTTACTCAAGCTTTGGTCAGATATATGGGGTGATAGTGAAGAGAAAATTTGTAGTGCGCCACTCAAAAAAGCTTGCCAGATTTTCTTGAATTGCATGGGAAAAGGTTACATGGGTAAAATGCAGACTCATATACAACTTTTAAAGAAGGAGTCTCTTAAGTCAAATAGTTTACGTAAACAGATGAAAAGTCAAAAACCTTGCAGCAAATGCCAAGAAAATAAATGTGAACAAAAACCAAAAGAAAAGTTACCAAGAATTCGTAAAATTCGTAAAGGATTTTTAGCTTAAATTTAAAATGGTTTAGTTCCTATTTTTTTTAAATTATTAAAATGTGATAGTTTTCCGGGGATGAAGAAATTGCAATACACAGTTCAAACCCAAAAAAAATGTTATATTTTTAAAAAAAGGATAGGATAAATACATAGCTTTACTTAAATGTGATAAAATCAATATAGTTCCTTTTTTAAATAAAAATACCTAAAATGTGATACTTTTCCAAGTGGTTTTTTGTGAGGATACATCACTCTAACTAAAAGACAACATTCAAAGACTTAATGAAATCGTCTATATAATGATAGCTGTTTAAAACTATAAATGTAATGGCTTATTTTAAAAAATAACTAAGGTTAATAATTATATTTATAACATTTCAAATGTTTTTGATTAAAGAAAATTTTTACACACTTCAAACCACAAGGTTTTTGAAACAAATTAAGTTCATTGGTGTTCTTCTGAATTCTCAATCAAGAGTCGACGGAGCCTTTTAACTTTTGTAGATTTTGTTGAGATGATATTACTTCTTTCAGCGCAAGGAAAACACCTTTTCATACTCTTAATATTAGGAATGCTCTGCCTGAAATTCATAATGTTTGGATTGTCACTGGATCCTGTAGCTGCCCTATGCTTCCCAAAGTATCTTTCCAGAGGATCCTGGTTAAAATGTTCAGTTAGGACAAACTTGGCCCCATGTTTCAGAAGATGCTGCGAAGCTTCGATGATTGAATTGACTATGAATAGATTTGAAGTATTTTTAGGTATCAAAGATAAAATGAATAGTTATTATAAGCAAACCTGTTATTTGGAGTCCTTCCCGCGTATCTCGGCTAAAGAGCATTTTGCTTTTGTCAAAGCCCTTTGGTACTTCCATCTGCTCAACCTCGTCTTCCCACTCCTCAAAATAACCAAGGAATTTTTCCTTGAGCCACTAATAATAATGTAAAATATAGCAGAATATTTTCTGTCACAACCAAAAAAAAAAAAAGAAAACTTACTTTGAAACGCCAGTCAGTCACACTCTGGTACGGATCTTTAAAACTATTTTTCTCATATTTACCAGCAGTACAGTTTCTCACATTAACGGCATCAAAAAAGTGGTTAACAAGTTCTATAAATTTGACCGTTTCGGAAGCTTCAGGTCCAACAAGCTCCTTCATTGTATTTGCCATGGTTTTACTCAGAACTTGTGCAGCGTACCTTACATTCATTCTCGAAAATGATGTTAAATGGATGTGATCATATTTTATTTTTGGGGCTAATTTTAATCCTGTTTCTAGCTCGCTATCCTTACTGAAGGTTTGTTCAACGTGGCTCCATAACAAATTTTTTCCATTTTTCTTTAAAAAGCGTGTATTTTTATAGCCTCCACTTGTTTCCAAGCCATTACGCAATGTTTTAATTAGATGCGGGGCATCCGAAACAAAATATATGAAGTCCCCTTTAGAAAAGAGATTTTTGGTTTTGTACCCAACTGTTTTGGACTTTGGAGACAGAGTATCTTGGTTACTCTCCATATCACAGCACATTTTTATCATTTTCTGATTAATACCAGCCTTGTCACATACAACTGTTAAAACCTTGAAACCTCCCAACTGTAAGTTTTCTACAGCTTCCCATAATATACTGTATAGTTCTTCTGCTTTCATTTTGTCGCAAGGGAAATAAGCATAAGGAAACTTAAAATTTCCAGTTATACTTCTCACCATAATTTGCATGATATGTGTTGCAATTTCAGGGGGGCTATCAGGTGATTCGTCAACATGTTTCATAAGCTCTTTAATTTTATTTTGGCTTTCAATAGAGTTTGTAAGACCAACAATCTCTCCAGTACTAACTCTGTAAATTATATCTTGTTTCACGCTCATTTCATCTATCATGATTGACAAATATTTCTGATGGTCCTCGAGTTTATCAAATTCGCAATCTGCTTTCATTTCCTCAATGGTTTCCTTATGAAACCCACTTTCAGCCCTTAGGTGTTTTGAATAATTGTAAAGAGTTCTCGTTGTTGGCAGCGTAAGCACTTGCCTAACTGCTTCAAATGCAGCTGTAGATTTACTCTTAAGGTACATACACCAGTGCAAAATAGCAGGGTGCCACTTATTAGGATATTTACTCTTAGAATTAGCAATTCGAAGCTGCTCTTGCAAAAGAAATTTTTGAAATTTGGTCGGTGTTTCAAAAGGATTATCCACAAGTATTTTTTTAATGTCGTTGCTTTCTTCCAGTGTTAGCTGAACGCCTTCCTTTGCAATTGTTTTTCTTATTTTCTTCTTTAATTCTCTGTTTTGCCGTTTGAGAGCCTTATTCTGCAAATTCCTCATGCTAAGTCGAAATTTAATTTCCTCAAGATTCAAGTTTTTAAGAGTTGTACTTTTGGGTGAAATAATTCGTTTCTTTTTACGTTGAACTCGTTTTGACAAAGTTTGGCGGAGGAGAACGCACGAGTTACACCAGCTTTGAAATTTATTGTTTAGATAAGAGCATTTATTTGATCGTAAGCTGTTTGAGTAAG
This sequence comes from Phalangium opilio, assembly GCA_019434445.1. Lineage (NCBI taxonomy): Eukaryota > Metazoa > Arthropoda > Arachnida > Opiliones > Phalangiidae > Phalangium > Phalangium opilio. The sequence goes on from JAEQBA010001780.1 coordinate 36,971, forward strand.
GGGAATAACTGGCACTCTTATGTGCTGTATGGTTGTATGATTCAAACTGAGCTCCTCTAACACCCCAGCACACACCCCATTTAGTTTCGAAAAGTGTCATTATCTTTAGCAGTTGATTAACACATTTAACTTTTGGTTCTTGACCAGAGAATACCGGATGTTGACAATCAATATTTTTTTCAAAAATTTTTATGCTGTAAGTCATTGAAGCTGAAATGTCTAGTCTTACAGTTTGTATATTATTCATTTGTTTGGACAAGATCAGTTTATCTTTTTCAATAGTTAAGGACCAGGAGATGTAAATTTTATTATTAGTCTCTAAATGTGTCAATAGTTTTTGCTTTAGTTGTTCAAGGTTAACAACAGTATCACTCAAAATAGTATCGCTACATTCTCCTTTGTTTACTTCCTCATTATTATTGACACCATTGTCCATAGTTAAGAGATGCTCCTCCATATTCCTAGCATCTAAATCTAAAATTGCAGCATCTAAAATTGACAAACTTAATTAAAACTCGTGGATGAGTCAATTTCAAACATTTACCGCTACTTTTCCCTTCCTGTGCATCATTACATTCTCCTTTGTTTACTTCCTCATTATTATTGACACCATTGTCCATAGTTAAGAGATGCTCCTCCATATTCCTAGCATCTAAATCTAAAATTTCAGCATCTAAAATTGACAAACTTAATTAAAACTCTCCGGTGGATGAGTCAATTTCAAACATTTACCGCTACTTTTCCATTCCTGTGCATCATTACATTCTCCTTTGTTTACTTCCTCATTATTATTGACACCATAATCCCTACTTAAGAGATGCTCCTCAGTATTCCTAGCGTCTAAATCTAAAATTGACAAACTTAATTAAAACTCTCCGGTGGATGAGTCAATTTCAAACATTTACCGCTACTTTTCCCTTCCTGTGCATCATTACATTCTCCATTGTTTACTTCCTCATTATTAATGACACCATAATCCCTACTTAAGAGATGCTCCTCAGTATTCCTAGCGTCTAAATCTAAAATTGACAAACTTAATTAAAACTCTCCGGTGGATGAGTCAATTTCAAACATTTACCGCTACTTTTCCCTTCCTGTGCATCATTACATTCTCCATTGTTTACTTCCTCATTATTAATGACACCATAATCCCTAATTAAGAGATGCTCCTCAGTATTCCTAGCGTCTAAATCTAAAATTGACAAACTTAATTAAAACTCTCCGGTGGATGAGTCAATTTCAAACATTTACCGCTACTTTTCCCTTCCTGTGCATCATTACATTCTCCTTTGTTTACTTCCTCATTATTAATGACACCATAGTCCCTACTTAAGAGATGCTCCTCCATATTCCTAGCATCTAAATCTAAAATTTCAGCATCTAAATTTGACGAACTTCTTTTATTAAAACTCTCCGATGGATGTGTCAATTTCAAACACTCACTCTTAAGTTTTCTTATATTTGCATCCAAATGATTGTCTAAATGATCCTGATAAAAGATTGATGTTATTAACGATAGTACCATGTAACCTATGAACCTTAACTTCCTTAAGGACTCACCGATTTGTGGCTAATGTCATCCTGGCAAGACTGCGAAGTAAATTCCTGGATAGGGTAGGGGTTTTCTTTTGTTGGTCCCGCATTCCCAACAAAATGCAGATTACATACGTAGTGGTGTTTCTTTAAATTAGAAACAGTAATCGTGTCTCTATTAATTGCAGTTACCCATTTCAAGCAAAGTTCTAAGTTCTGATTTTTTATTCAAGGTTTTGGAATAGGGTAAAAAATTGCATTTTCTTTATATCTTGAGTCACTCTTACAGTTTTTAAAGGAACAATACTTCTTCATTACGACGACTGATTAATAATTCATTTACTATGCTTAATATCTTAAACATGAACACCACTTAAAATTTGAACACTTACGCTCTAGCAGCAGGGCCTAAACCAGTGATCTAACGGTTCTAGTTTGAAACCTTCAACCTTAACGGTTTTTTTTTTCATAAAAAAATTCTAGCTTATATTTTGAATACATAGGAGGCGCCTAAATCAAATGACTCTGGCAAAAATTTATCACGACCCTACCTAACCGCTGAGGATGCTGGGAGGACTATGGTGCCGTACGTGGGGGTACAGATGCAACGTTATAGGTATGGGGGTTTCCACTCCATTACTCTCTCCTTCAAGGGGAGACCACTTAGGAACACTGCGTGCCGTTGGCTTTTTCACTTTATTTTCCTCTTTTAAATTTTAATAGATATGTAAAAAGCAAACAGGTTTTCTTTTTGTTATTGTTTTAAAATGATGAAGGATAATTTGTCTCACTTAATTTAAATTCGAATTATTAACTAGCACTCTCGGCAACGGCCATATCACGCTGAAAACACCGGTTCACGTCCGATCACCGAAGTTAAGCAGCGTCGAGCGCATACAGTACTTGGGAATACTGCGTGCCGTTGGCTTTTTCACTTTTGTTTCCTCTTTCAAATTCCACCTGATATGAAAAAAGCAAACATATCTTCTTTTTTGTTATTGTTTTATAATGATGAAAGTTAATTAAATTCAAATTATTAACTAGCACTCTCGGCAACGGCCATATCACGCTGAATACACCGGTTCTCGTCCGATAACCGAAGTTAAGCAGCGTCGAGCGCAGTCACTATTTGCGAGAGAGACCACTTAGGAACACTGCGTGCCGTTAGCTTTTTCACTTTTTTTCCTCTTTTAAATTCCAATAGATATGAAAAAAGCAAACATATTTTCTTTTTGTTATTGTTTGAAAAAGATGAAGGTTAATTTGTCTCACTTAATTTAAATTCGAATTATTATCTAGCACTCTCGGCAACGGCCATATCACGCTGAGAACACCGGTTCTCGTCCGATCGCCGACGTTAGCAGCGTCGAGCGCAGTCAGTACTTGGGAATACTGCGTGCCGTTTGCTTTTTCACTTTTGTTTCCTCTTTCAAATTCCACCAGATATGAAAAAAGCAAACATATCTTCTTTTTGTTATTGTTTTATAAAGAAGAAAGTTAATTAAATTCAAATTATTAACTAGCATTCTCGGCAACGGCCATACCACGCTGAATACACCGGTTCTCGTCCGATAACCGAAGTTAAGCAGCGTCGAGCGCAGTCATTACTTGGGAGGGAGACCACTTAGGAACACTGCGTGCCGTTGGCTTTTTCACTTTATTTTCCTCTTTTAAATTTTAATAGATATGTAAAAAGCAAACAGGTTTTCTTTTTGTTATTGTTTTAAAATGATGAAGGTTAATTTGTCTCACTTAATTTAAATTCGAATTATTAACTAGCACTCTCGGCAACGGCCATATCACGCTGAAAACACCGGTTCACGTCCGATCACCGAAGTTAAGCAGCGTCGAGCGCATACAGTACTTGGGAATACTGTGTGCCGTTGGCTTTTTCACTTTTGTTTCCTCTTTCAAATTCCACCAGATATGAAAAAAGCAAACATATCTTCTTTTTTGTTATTGTTTTATAATGATGAAAGTTAATTAAATTCAAATTATTAACTAGCACTCTCGGCAACGGCAATATCACGCTGAATACCCCGGTTCTCGTCCGATAACCGAAGTTAAGCAGCGTCGAGCGCAGTCACTACTTGCGAGGGAGACCACTTAGGAACACTGCGTGCCGTTGGCTTTTTCACTTTTTTTCCTCTTTTAAATTTTAATAGATATGAAAAAAGCAAACATGTTTTCTTTTTGTTATTGTTTTAAAATGATGAAGGTTAATTTGTCTCACTCAATTTAAATTCGAATTATTAACTAGCACTCTCGGCAACGGCCATATCACGCTGAAAACACCGGTTCACGTCCGATCACCGAAGTTAAGCAGCGTCGAGCGCATACAGTACTTGGGAATACTGCGTGCCGTTTGTTTTTTCACTTTTGTTTCCTCTTTTAAATTCCACCAGATATGAAAAAAGCAAACATATCTTCTTTTTGTTATTGTTTTATAAAGATGAAGGTTAATTAAATTCAAATTATTAACTAGCACTCTCGGCAACGGCCATATCACGCTGAATTCACCGGTTCTCGTCCGATAACCGAAGTTAAGCAGCGTCGAGCGCAGTCACTACTTGGGAGGGAGACCACTTAGGAACACTGCGTGCCGTTGGCTTTTTCACTTTTTTTTCCTCTTTTAAATTTTAATAGATATGAAAAAAGCAAACATGTTTTCTTTTTGTTATTGTTTTAAAATGATGAAGGTTAATTTGTCTCACTTAATTTAAATTCGAATTATTAACTAGCACTCTCGGCAACGGCCATATCACGCTGAAAACACCGGTTCACCTCAGATCACCGAAGTTAAGCAGCGTCGAGCGCATACAGTACTTGGGAATACTGCGTGCCGTTTGTTTTTTCACTTTTGTTTCCTCTTTTAAATTCCACCAGATATGAAAAAAGCAAACATATCTTCTTTTTGTTATTGTTTTAAAATGATGAAGGTTAATTTGTCTCACTTAATTTAAATTCGAATTATTAACTAGCACTCTCGGCAACGGCCATATCACGATGAAAACACCGGTTCACTTCCGATCACCGAAGTTATGCAGCGTCGAGCGCATATAGTACTTGGGAATACTGCGTGCCGTTGGCTTTTTCACTTTTGTTTCCTCTTTCAAATTCCACCAGATATGAAAAAAGCAAACATATCTTCTTTTTTGTTATTGTTTTATAATGATGAAAGTTAATTAAATTCAAATTATTAACTAGCACTCTCGGCAACGGCAATATCACGCTGAATACCCCGGTTCTCGTCCGATAACCGAAGTTAAGCAGCGTCGAGCGCAGTCACTACTTGCGAGGGAGACCACTTAGGAACACTGCGTGCCGTTGGCTTTTTCACTTTTTTTTCCTCTTTTAAAAATTAATAGATATGAAAAAAGCAAACATGTTTTCTTTTTGTTATAGTTTTAAAATGATGAAGGTTAATTTGTCTCACTTAATTTAAATTCGAATTATTAACTAGCACTCTCGGCAACGGCCATATCACGCTGAAAAAACCGGTTCACGTCCGATCACCGAAGTTAAGCAGCGTCGAGCGCATACAGTACTTGGGAATACTGTGTGCCGTTGGCTTTTTCACTTTTGTTTCCTCTTTCAAATTCCACCAGATATGAAAAAAGCAAACATATCTTCTTTTTGTTATTGTTTTATAAAGAAGAAAGTTAATTAAATTCAAATTATTAACTAGCATTCTCGGCAACGAACATATCACGCTGAATACACCGGTTCTCGTCCGATAACCGAAGTTAAGCAGCGTCGAGCGCAGTCAGTACTTGGGAGGGAGACCACTTAGGAACACTGCGTGCCGTTTTTTCACTTTTTTTTCCTCTTATATATTTTAATAGATATGAAAAAAGCAAACATGTTTTTTTTGTTATTGTTTTAAAATGATGAAGGTTAATTTGTCTCACTTAATTTAAGTTCGAATTATTAACAAGCACTCTCGGCAACGGCCATATCACGCTGAAAACACCGGTTTTCGTCCGATCACCGAAGTTAAGCAGCGTCGAGCGCATACAGTACTTGGGAATACTGCGTTCCGTTGGTTTTTCACTTTTGTTTCCTCTTTTAAATTCCACCCGATATGAAAGAAGCAAACATATATATTCTTTTTGTTATTGTTTTATAAAGATGAAAGTTAATTAAATTCAAATTATTAACTAGCACTCTCGGCAACGGCCATATCACGCTGAAAACACCGGTTCACGTCCGATCACCGAAGTTAAGCAGCGTCGAGCGCATACAGTACTTGGGAACACTGCGTGCCGTTTGTTTTTTCACTTTTGTTTCCTCTTTTAAATTCCACCAGATATGAAAAAAGCAAACATATCTTCTTTTTGTTATTGTTTTATAAAGATGAAGGTTAATTAAATTCAAATTATTAACTAGCACTCTCGGCAACGGCCATATCACGCTGAATACACCGGTTCTCGTCCGATAACCAAAGTTGAGCAGCGTCGAGCGCAGTCAGTACTTGGGAGGGCGACCACTTAGGAACACTGCGTGCCGTTGGCTTTTTCACTTTTTTTTCCTCTTTAATGTACCTCGATTTTTAATACCTTTTTCAAAATCGACGTTTCTCGACCAGAAAAGCACTTTTTGAGAATTTTTTCACTATTTTCAAATATAACCACTGAAACCATTATTTTTGTATTTTTTGCTGCAATTCAAGCAAATGTAACGATATTCATTCAAAAAACTGTTAAAATTCAATTTTCAATAAGAAATCGTTGTCACGGATTTTGTATTTTAAAGAAAAAAAACATGCGATTTTTTCGGTATACTTTTGAAGGCATTTTCTTCTGGACAAATTTTTGACCGTATTCAGCTTAATTACCTATAAAATACCCATTAAAAGTGATTTCATCTCGATTGATCAATAAATAAAAATGTACCTCGATTTTTAATACTTTTTTCAAAATCGACGTTTCTCGACCAGAAAAGCACATTTTGAGAATTTTTTCACTATTTTCAAATATAACCACTGAAACCATTATTTTTGTATTTTTTGCTGCAATTCAAGCAAATGTAACGATATTCATTCAAAAAACGGTTCAAAATGAATTTTCAGTAAGAAATCGTTGTCACGGATTTTGTATCTTGATGAAAAAAAACATGCGATTTTTTCGGTACACATTTGAATGCATTTTCTTCTGGACAAATTTTTGACCGAATTCGGCTTAATTACCTATAAAATACTCTTTAAAAGTGATTTCATCTCGATTGATCAATAAATAAAAATGCACCTCGATTTTTAATACCTTTTTAAAAATCGACGTTTCTCGACCAGAAAAGCACTTTTTGAGAATTTTTTCACTATTTTCAAATATAACCACTGAAACCATTATTTTTCTATTTTTTGCTGCAATTCAAGCAAATGTAACGATATTCATTCAAAAAACTGTTTAAATTCAATTTTCAATAAGAAATCGTTGTCACGGATTTTGTATCTTAAAGAAAAAAAACATGCGATTTTTTCGGTACACATTTGAATGCATTTTCTTCTGGACAAATTTTTGACCGAATTCGGCTTAATTAAATATAAAATACTCTTTAAAAGTGATTTCATCTCGATTGATCAATAAGTAAAAATGTACCTCGATTTTTAATACCTTTTTCAAAATCGACGTTTCTCGACCAGAAAAGCACTTTTTGAGAATTTTTTCACTATTTTCAAATATAACCACTGAAACCATTATTTTTCTATTTTTTGCTGCAATTCAAGCAAATGTAACGATATTCATTCAAAAAACTGTTTAAATTCAATTTTCAATAAGAAATCGTTGTCACGGATTTTGTATCTTAAAGAAAAAAAACATGCGATTTTTTCGGTACACTTTTGAATGCATTTTCTTCTGGACAAATTTTTGACCGTATTCAGCTTAATTACCTATATAATACTCATTAAAAGTGATTTCATCTCGATTGATCAATAAATAAAAATGTACCTCGATTTTTAATACTTTTTTCAAAATCGACGTTTCTCGACCAGAAAAGCACATTTTGAGAATTTTTTCACTATTTTCAAATATAACCACTGAAACCATTATTTTTGTATTTTTTGCTGCAATTCAAGCAAATGTAACGATATTCATTCAAAAAACGGTTCAAAATGAATTTTCAGTAAGAAATCGTTGTCACGGATTTTGTATCTTGATGAAAAAAAACATGCGATTTTTTCGGTACACTTTTGAATGCATTTTTTTCTGGACAAATTTTTGACCCAATTCAGCTTAATTACCTACAAAATACTCATTAAAAGTGATCTCATCTCGATTGATCAATAAATAAAAATGTACCTCGATTTTTAATAACATTTTCGAAAACGACGTTTCTCGACCAGAGAAGCACATTTTGAGTATTTTTTCAATATTTTCAAATATAACCACTGAAACCATTATTTTTGTACTTTTTGCTTTAGTTCAAGCAAATGTAACGATATTCATTCAAAAAACTGTTTAAATTCAATTTTCAAGAAGAAATCGTTGTCATGGATTTTGTATCTTGAAGAAAAAAAACATGCAATTTTTTCGGTACACTTTTGAATGCATTTTCTTCTGGACAAATTTTTGACCGTATTCAGCTTAATTACCTATAAAATACTCATTAAAAGTGATTTCATCTCGATTGATCAATAAATAAAAATGTACCTCGATTTTTAATACTTTTTTCAAAATCGACGTTTCTCGACCAGAAAAGCACATTTTGAGAATTTTTTCACTATTTTCAAATATAACCACTGAAACCATTATTTTTGTATTTTTTGCTGCAATTCAAGCAAATGTAACGATATTCATTCAAAAAACGGTTCAAAATGAATTTTCAGTAAGAAATCGTTGTCACGGATTTTGTATCTTAAAGAAAAAAAACATGCGATTTTTTCGGTACACATTTGAATGCATTTTCTTCTGGACAAATTTTTGACCGAATTCGGCTTAATTAAATATAAAATACTCTTTAAAAGTGATTTCATCTCGATTGATCAATAAATAAAAATGTACCTCGATTTTTAATACCTTTTTCAAAATCGACGTTTCTCGACCAGAAAAGCACTTTTTGAGAATTTTTTCACTATTTTCAAATATAACCACTGAAACCATTATTTTTCTATTTTTTGCTGCAATTCAAGCAAATGTAACGATATTCATTCAAAAAACTGTTTAAATTCAATTTTCAATAAGAAATCGTTGTCACGGATTTTGTATCTTAAAGAAAAAAACATGCGATTTTTTCGGTACACTTTTGAATGCATTTTCTTCTGGACAAATTTTTGACCGTATTCAGCTTAATTACCTATATAATACTCAAAAAAAGTGATTTCATCTCGATTGATCAATAAATAAAAATGTACCTCGATTTTTAATACTTTTTTCAAAATCGACGTTTCTCGACCAGAAAAGCACATTTTGAGAATTTTTTCACTATTTTCAAATATAACCACTGAAACCATTATTTTTGTATTTTTTGCTGCAATTCAAGCAAATGTAACGATATTCATTCAAAAAACGGTTCAAAATGAATTTTCAGTAAGAAATCGTTGTCACGGATTTTGTATCTTGAAGAAAAAAAACATGCGATTTTTTCGGTACACTTTTGAATGCATTTTTTCTGGACAAATTTTTGACCCAATTCAGCTTAATTACCTACAAAATACTCATTAAAAGTGATTTCATCTCGATTGATCAATAAATAAAAATGTACCTCGATTTTTAATAACATTTTCGAAAACGACGTTTCTCGACCAGAGAAGCACATTTTGAGTATTTTTTCAATATTTTCAAATATAACCACTGAAACCATTATTTTTGTACTTTTTGCTTTAGTTCAAGCAAATGTAACGATATTCATTCAAAAAACTGTTCAAAATGAATTTTCAGTAAGAAATCGTTGTCACGGATTTTGTATCTTGATGAAAAAAACATGCGATTTTTTCGGTACACTTTTGAATGCATTTTCTTCTGGACAAATTTTTGACCGAATTCAGCTTAATTACCTATAAAATACTCATTAAAAGTGATTTCATCTCGATTGATCAATAAATAAAAATGTACCTCGATTTTTAATAACATTTTCGAAAACGACGTTTCTCGACCAGAGAAGCACATTTTGAGTATTTTTTCAATATTTTCAAATATAACCACTGAAACCATTATTTTTGTACTTTTTGCTTTAATTCAAGCAAATGTAACGATATTCATTCAAAAAACTGTTTAAATTCAATTTTCAAGAAGAAATCGTTGTCACGGATTTTGTATCTTGAAGAAAAAAAACATGCGATTTTTTCGGTACACTTTTGAATGCATTTTCTTCTGGACAAATTTTTGACCGTATTCAGCTTAATTACCTATAAAATACTCATTAAAAGTGATTTCATCTCGATTGATCAATAAATAAAAATGTACCTCGATTTTTAATACTTTTTTCAAAATCGACGTTTCTCGACCAGAAAAGCACATTTTGAGAATTTTTTCACTATTTTCAAATATAACCACTGAAACCATTATTTTTGTATTTTTTGCTGCAATTCAAGCAAATGTAACGATATTCATTCAAAAAACGTTCAAAATGAATTTTCAGTAAGAAATCGTTGTCACGGATTTTGTATCTTGATGAAAAAAAACATGCGATTTTTTCGGTACACTTTTGAATGCATTTTTTTCTGGACAAATTTTTGACCCAATTCAGCTTAATTACCTACAAAATACTCATTAAAAGTGATTTCATCTCGATTGATCAATAAATAAAAATGTACCTCGATTTTTAATAACATTTTCGAAAACGACGTTTCTCGACCAGAGAAGCACATTTTGAGTATTTTTTCAATATTTTCAAATATAACCACTGAAACCATTATTTTTGTACTTTTTGCTTTAATTCAAGCAAATGTAACGATATTCATTCAAAAAACTGTTTAAATTCAATTTTCAATAAGAAATCGTTGTCACGGATTTTGTATCTTGAAGAAAAAAAACATGCGATTTTTTCGGTACACTTTTGAATGCATTTTCTTCTGGACAAATTTTTGACCGTATTCAGCTTAATTACCTATAAAATACTCATTAAAAGTGATTTCATCTCGATTGATCAATAAATAAAAATGTACCTCGATTTTTAATATTTTTTCAAAATCGACGTTTCTCGACCAGAAAAGCACATTTTGAGAATTTTTTCACTATTTTCAAATATAACCACTGAAACCATTATTTTTGTATTTTTTGCTGCAATTCAAGCAAATGTAACGATATTCATTCAAAAAACGGTTCAAAATGAATTTTCAATAAGAAATCGTTGTCACGGATTTTGTATCTTGATGAAAAAAACATGCGATTTTTTCGGTACACTTTTGAATGCATTTTTTTCTGGACAAATTTTTGACCCAATTCAGCTTAATTACCTACAAAATACTCATTAAAAGTGATTTCATCTCGATTGATCAATAAATAAAAATGTACCTCGATTTTTAATACTTTTTCAAAATCGACGTTTCTCGACCAGAAAAGCACATTTTGAGAATTTTTTCACTATTTTCAAATATAACCACTGAAACCATTATTTTTGTACTTTTTGCTGCAATTCAAGCAAATGTAACGATATTCATTCAAAAAACTGTTTAAATTCAATTTTCAATAAGAAATCGTTGTCACGGATTTTGTATCTTGAAGAAAAAAAACATGCGATTTTTTCGGTACACTTTTGAATGCATTTTCTTCTGGACAAATTTTTGACCGTATTCAGCTTAATTACCTATAAAATACTCATTAAAAGTGATTTCATCTCGATTGATCAATAAATAAAAATGTACCTCGATTTTTAATACTTTTTTCAAAATCGACGTTTCTCGACCAGAAAAGCACATTTTGAGAATTTTTTCACTATTTTCAAATATAACCACTGAAACCATTATTTTTGTATTTTTTGCTGCAATTCAAGCAAATGTAACGATATTCATTCAAAAAACGGTTCAAAATGAATTTTCAGTAAGAAATCGTTGTCACGGATTTTGTATCTTGATGAAAAAAAACATGCGATTTTTTCGGTACACTTTTGAATGCATTTTTTTCTGGACAAATTTTTGACCCAATTCAGCTTAATTACCTACAAAATACTCATTAAAAGTGATTTCATCTCGATTGATCAATAAATAAAAATGTACCTCGATTTTTAATAACATTTTCAAAATCGACGTTTCTCGACCAGAAAAGCACATTTTGAGAATTTTTTCAATATTTTCAAATATAACCACTGAAACCATTATTTTTGTACTTTTTGCTTTAATTCAAGCAAATGTAACGATATTCATTCAAAAAACTGTTTAAATTCAATTTTCAATAAGAAATCGTTGTCACGGATTTTGTATCTTGAAGAAAAAAAACATGCGATTTTTTCGGTACACTTTTGAATGCATTTTCTTCTGGACAAATTTTTGACCGTATTCAGCTTAATTACCTATAAAATACTCATTAAAAGTGATTTCATCTCGATTGATCAATAAATAAAAATGTACCTCGATTTTTAATACTTTTTCAAAATCGACGTTTCTCGACCAGAAAAGCACATTTTGAGAATTTTTTCACTATTTTCAAATATAACCACTGAAACCATTATTTTTGTATTTTTTGCTGCAATTCAAGCAAATGTAACGATATTCATTCAAAAAACGGTTCAAAATGAATTTTCAATAAGAAATCGTTGTCACGGATTTTGTATCTTGAAGAAAAAAAACATGCGATTTTTTCGGTACACTTTTGAATGCATTTTCTTCTGGACAAATTTTTGACCCAATTCAGCTTAATTACCTACAAAATACTCATTAAAAGTGATTTCATCTCGATTGATCAATAAATAAAAATGTACCTCGATTTTTAATACCTTTTTCAAAATCGACGTTTCTCGACCAGAAAAGCACATTTTGAGAATTTTTTCACTATTTTCAAATATAACCACTGAAACCATTATTTTTGTATTTTTTGCTGCAATTCAAGCAAATGTAACGATATTCATTCAAAAAACTGTTCAAATTCAATTTTCAATAAGAAATCGTTGTCACGGATTTTGTATCTTGAAGAAAAAAAACATGCGATTTTTTCGGTACACTTTTGAATGCATTTTCTTCTGGACAAATTTTTGACCGAATTCAGCTTAATTACCTATAAAATACTCATTAAAAGTGATTTCATCTCGATTGATCAATAAATAAAAATGTACCTCGATTTTTAATACTTTTTTCAAAATCGACGTTTCTCGACCAGAAAAGCACATTTTGAGAATTTTTTCACTATTTTCAAATATAACCACTGAAACCATTATTTTTGTATTTTTTGCTGCAATTCAAGCAAATGTAACGATATTCATTCAAAAAACGGTTCAAAATGAATTTTCAGTAAGAAATCGTTGTCACGGATTTTGTATCTTGATGAAAAAAAACATGCGATTTTTTCGGTACACTTTTGAATGCATTTTTTCTGGACAAATTTTTGACCCAATTCAGCTTAATTACCTACAAAATACTCATTAAAAGTGATTTCATCTCGATTGATCAATAAATAAAAATGTACCTCGATTTTTAATAACATTTTCAAAACGACGTTTCTCGACCAGAGAAGCACATTTTGAGTATTTTTTCAATATTTTCAAATATAACCACTGAAACCATTATTTTTGTACTTTTTGCTTTAATTCAAGCAAATGTAACGATATTCATTCAAAAAACTGTTTAAATTCAATTTTCAATAAGAAATCGTTGTCACGGATTTTGTATCTTGAAGAAAAAAAACATGCGATTTTTTCGGTACACTTTTGAATGCATTTTCTTCTGGACAAATTTTTGACCGTATTCAGCTTAATTACCTATAAAATACTCATTAAAAGTGATTTCATCTCGATTGATCAATAAATAAAAATGTACCTCGATTTTTAATACTTTTTTCAAAATCGACGTTTCTCGACCAGAAAAGCACATTTTGAGAATTTTTCACTATTTTCAAATATAACCACTGAAACCATTATTTTTGTATTTTTTGCTGCAATTCAAGCAAATGTAACGATATTCATTCAAAAAACGGTTCAAAATGAATTTTCAGTAAGAAATCGTTGTCACGGATTTTGTATCTTGAAGAAAAAAAACATGCGATTTTTTCGGTACACTTTTGAATGCATTTTTTTCTGGACAAATTTTTGACCCAATTCAGCTTAATTACCTACAAAATACTCATTAAAAGTGATTTCATCTCGATTGATCAATAAATAAAAATGTACCTCGATTTTTAATACCTTTTCAAAATCGACGTTTCTCGACCAGAAAAGCACATTTTGAGAATTTTTTCACTATTTTCAAATATAACCACTGAAACCATTATTTTTGTATTTTTTGCTGCAATTCAAGCAAATGTAACGATATTCATTCAAAAAACGGTTCAAAATGAATTTTCAGTAAGAAATCGTTGTCACGGATTTTGTATCTTGAAGAAAAAAACATGCGATTTTTTCGGTACACTTTTGAATGCATTTTCTTCTGGACAAATTTTTGACCGAATTCAGCTTAATTACCTATAAAATACTCATTAAAAGTGATTTCATCTCGATTGATCAATAAATAAAAATGTACCTCGATTTTTAATACTTTTTCAAAATCGACGTTTCTCGACCAGAAAAGCACATTTTGAGAATTTTTTCACTATTTTCAAATATAACCACTGAAACCATTATTTTTGTATTTTTTGCTGCAATTCAAGCAAATGTAACGATATTCATTCAAAAAACTGTTTAAATTCAATTTTCAATAAGAAATCGTTGTCACGGATTTTGTATCTTGAAGAAAAAAAACATGCGATTTTTTCGGTACACTTTTGAATGCATTTTCTTCTGGACAAATTTTTGACCGAATTCAGCTTAATTACCTATAAAATACTCATTAAAAGTGATTTCATCTCGATTGATCAATAAATAAAAATGTACCTCGATTTTTAATACCTTTTTCAAAATCGACGTTTCTCGACCAGAAAAGCACATTTTGAGAATTTTTTCACTATTTTCAAATATAACCACTGAAACCATTATTTTTGTATTTTTTGCTGCAATTCAAGCAAATGTAACGATATTCATTCAAAAAACGGTTCAAAATCAATTTTCAATAAGAAATCGTTGTCACGGATTTTGTATCTTGAAGAAAAAAAACATGCGATTTTTTCGGTACACTTTTGAATGCATTTTCTTCTGGACAAATTTTTGACCGTATTCAGCTTAATTACCTATAAAATACTCATTAAAAGTGATTTCATCTCGATTGATCAATAAATAAAAATGTACCTCGATTTTTAATACTTTTTCAAAATCGACGTTTCTCGACCAGAAAAGCACATTTTGAGAATTTTTTCACTATTTTCAAATATAACCACTGAAACCATTATTTTTGTATTTTTTGCTGCAATTCAAGCAAATGTAACGATATTCATTCAAAAAACGGTTCAAAATGAATTTTCAGTAAGAAATCGTTGTCACGGATTTTGTATCTTGATGAAAAAAAACATGCGATTTTTTCGGTACACTTTTGAATGCATTTTTTCTGGACAAATTTTTGACCGAATTCAGCTTAATTACCTATAAAATACTCATTAAAAGTGATTTCATCTCGATTGATCAATAAATAAAAATGTACCTCGATTTTTAATACCTTTTTCAAAATCGACGTTTCTCGACCAGAAAAGCACATTTTGAGAATTTTTTCACTATTTTCAAATATAACCACTGAAACCATTATTTTTGTATTTTTTGCTGCAATTCAAGCAAATGTAACGATATTCATTCAAAAAACTGTTTAAATTCAATTTTCAATAAGAAATCGTTGTCACGGATTTTGTATCTTGAAGAAAAAAAACATGCGATTTTTTCGGTACACTTTTGAATGCATTTTCTTCTGGACAAATTTTTGACCGTATTCAGCTTAATTACCTATAAAATACTCATTAAAAGTGATTTCATCTCGATTGATCAATAAATAAAAATGTACCTCGATTTTTAATACCTTTTTCAAAATCGACGTTTCTCGACCAGAAAAGCACATTTTGAGAATTTTTTCACTATTTTCAAATATAACCACTGAAACCATTATTTTTGTATTTTTTGCTGCAATTCAAGCAAATGTAACGATATTCATTCAAAAAACGGTTCAAAATGAATTTTCAATAAGAAATCGTTGTCACGGATTTTGTATCTTGAAGAAAAAAAACATGCGATTTTTTCGGTACACTTTTGAATGCATTTTCTTCTGGACAAATTTTTGACCGTATTCAGCTTAATTACCTATAAAATACTCATTAAAAGTGATTTCATCTCGATTGATCAATAAATAAAAATGTACCTCGATTTTTAATACTTTTTTCAAAATCGACGTTTCTCGACCAGAAAAGCACATTTTGAGAATTTTTTCACTATTTTCAAATATAACCACTGAAACCATTATTTTTGTATTTTTTGCTGCAATTCAAGCAAATGTAACGATATTCATTCAAAAAACGGTTCAAAATGAATTTTCAGTAAGAAATCGTTGTCACGGATTTTGTATCTTGATGAAAAAAACATGCGATTTTTTCGGTACACTTTTGAATGCATTTTTTTCTGGACAAATTTTTGACCCAATTCAGCTTAATTACCTACAAAATACTCATTAAAAGTGATTTCATCTCGATTGATCAATAAATAAAAATGTACCTCGATTTTTAATAACATTTTCAAAACGACGTTTCTCGACCAGAAAAGCACATTTTGAGTATTTTTTCACTATTTTCAAATATAACCACTGAAACCATTATTTTTGTACTTTTTGCTTTAATTCAAGCAAATGTAACGATATTCATTCAAAAAACTGTTTAAATTCAATTTTCAATAAGAAATCGTTGTCACGGATTTTGTATCTTGAAGAAAAAAAACATGCGATTTTTTCGGTACACTTTTGAATGCATTTTCTTCTGGACAAATTTTTGACCGTATTCAGCTTAATTACCTATAAAATACTCATTAAAAGTGATTTCATCTCGATTGATCAATAAATAAAAATGTACCTCGATTTTTAATACTTTTTCAAAATCGACGTTTCTCGACCAGAAAAGCACATTTTGAGAATTTTTCACTATTTTCAAATATAACCACTGAAACCATTATTTTTGTATTTTTTGCTGCAATTCAAGCAAATGTAACGATATTCATTCAAAAAACGGTTCAAAATGAATTTTCAATAAGAAATCGTTGTCACGGATTTTGTATCTTGAAGAAAAAAAACATGCGATTTTTTCGGTACACTTTTGAATGCATTTTTTTCTGGACAAATTTTTGACCGTATTCAGCTTAATTACCTATAAAATACTCATTAAAAGTGATTTCATCTCGATTGATCAATAAATAAAAATGTACCTCGATTTTTAATACTTTTTCAAAATCGACGTTTCTCGACCAGAAAAGCACATTTTGAGAATTTTTTCACTATTTTCAAATATAACCACTGAAACCATTATTTTTGTATTTTTTGCTGCAATTCAAGCAAATGTAACGATATTCATTCAAAAAACGGTTCAAAATGAATTTTCAGTAAGAAATCGTTGTCACGGATTTTGTATCTTGAAGAAAAAAAACATGCGATTTTTTCGGTACACTTTTGAATGCATTTTTTTCTGGACAAATTTTTGACCGAATTCAGCTTAATTACCTATAAAATACTCATTAAAAGTGATTTCATCTCGATTGATCAATAAATAAAAATGTACCTCGATTTTTAATACCTTTTTCAAAATCGACGTTTCTCGACCAGAAAAGCACATTTTGAGAATTTTTTCACTATTTTCAAATATAACCACTGAAACCATTATTTTTGTATTTTTTGCTGCAATTCAAGCAAATGTAACGATATTCATTCAAAAAACTGTTTAAATTCAATTTTCAATAAGAAATCGTTGTCACGGATTTTGTATCTTGAAGAAAAAAAACATGCGATTTTTTCGGTACACTTTTGAATGCATTTTCTTCTGGACAAATTTTTGACCGAATTCAGCTTAATTACCTATAAAATACTCATTAAAAGTGATTTCATCTCGATTGATCAATAAATAAAAATGTACCTCGATTTTTAATACCTTTTTCAAAATCGACGTTTCTCGACCAGAAAAGCACATTTTGAGAATTTTTTCACTATTTTCAAATATAACCACTGAAACCATTATTTTTGTATTTTTTGCTGCAATTCAAGCAAATGTAACGATATTCATTCAAAAAACGGTTTAAATTGAATTTTCAATAAGAAATCGTTGTCACGGATTTTGTATCTTGAAGAAAAAAAACATGCGATTTTTTCGGTACACTTTTGAATGCATTTTTTTCTGGACAAATTTTTGACCGTATTCAGCTTAATTACCTATAAAATACTCATTAAAAGTGATTTCATCTCGATTGATCAATAAATAAAAATGTACCTCGATTTTTAATACTTTTTCAAAATCGACGTTTCTCGACCAGAAAAGCACATTTTGAGAATTTTTTCACTATTTTCAAATATAACCACTGAAACCATTATTTTTGTATTTTTTGCTGCAATTCAAGCAAATGTAACGATATTCATTCAAAAAACGGTTCAAAATGAATTTTCAGTAAGAAATCGTTGTCACGGATTTTGTATCTTGATGAAAAAAAACATGCGATTTTTTCGGTACACTTTTGAATGCATTTTTTTCTGGACAAATTTTTGACCGAATTCAGCTTAATTACCTATAAAATACTCATTAAAAGTGATTTCATCTCGATTGATCAATAAATAAAAATGTACCTCGATTTTTAATACTTTTTCAAAATCGACGTTTCTCGACCAGAAAAGCACATTTTGAGAATTTTTTCACTATTTTCAAATATAACCACTGAAACCATTATTTTTGTATTTTTTGCTGCAATTCAAGCAAATGTAACGATATTCATTCAAAAAACTGTTTAAATTCAATTTTCAATAAGAAATCGTTGTCACGGATTTTGTATCTTGAAGAAAAAAAACATGCGATTTTTTCGGTACACTTTTGAATGCATTTTCTTCTGGACAAATTTTTGACCGAATTCAGCTTAATTACCTATAAAATACTCATTAAAAGTGATTTCATCTCGATTGATCAATAAATAAAAATGTACCTCGATTTTTAATACTTTTTCAAAATCGACGTTTCTCGACCAGAAAAGCACATTTTGAGAATTTTTTCACTATTTTCAAATATAACCACTGAAACCATTATTTTTGTATTTTTTGCTGCAATTCAAGCAAATGTAACGATATTCATTCAAAAAACTGTTTAAATGAATTTTCAATAAGAAATCGTTGTCACGGATTTTGTATCTTGAAGAAAAAAAACATGCGATTTTTTCGGTACACTTTTGAATGCATTTTTTCTGGACAAATTTTTGACCGTATTCAGCTTAATTACCTATAAATACTCATTAAAAGTGATTTCATCTCGATTGATCAATAAATAAAAATGTACCTCGATTTTTAATACCTTTTTCAAAATCGACGTTTCTCGACCAGAAAAGCACATTTTGAGAATTTTTTCACTATTTTCAAATATAACCACTGAAACCATTATTTTTGTATTTTTGCTGCAATTCAAGCAAATGTAACGATATTCATTCAAAAAACTGTTCAAATTCAATTTTCAGTAAGAAATCGTTGTCACGGATTTTGTATCTTGAAGAAAAAAAACATGCGATTTTTTCGGTACACTTTTGAATGCATTTTTTCTGGACAAATTTTTGACCGATTCAGCTTAATTACCTAAAATACTCATTAAAAGTGATTTCATCTCGATTGATCAATAAATAAAAATGTACCTCGATTTTTACTTTTTTCAAAATCGACGTTTCTCGACCAGAAAAGCACATTTTGAGATTTTTTCACTATTTTCAAATATAACCACTGAAACCATTATTTTTGTATTTTTTGCTGCATTCAAGCAAATGTAACGATATTCATTCAAAAAACTGTTCAAATGAATTTTCAGTAAGAAATCGTTGTCACGGATTTTGTATCTTGAGAAAAAAACATGCGATTTTTTCGGTACACTTTTGAATGCATTTTTTTCTGGACCTATTGGTTAACAGCCGAACGCGCTAACCATTGAGCCACGGAAGCTCAGAAATTAAATGGTTGTCAGGTATTGTGAAATGCTATGACTTTTCACGCTACATCTGAGACCCCACAACCCTCTCCCGGGTGGGCTCGAACCACAAACCTGTTGGTTAAGAGCCGAACGCGCTAACCATTGAGCCACGGAAGCTCAGAAATTAAATGGTTGTCAGGTATTGTGGAAATGTTATGACTTTTCACGGTACATCTGAGACCCTACAACACCTATCCGGGTGGGCTCGAACCACGAACCTTTTGGTTAACAGCTGAACGCGCTAACCATTGCGCCACGGAAGCCCAAAAATTAAATGTTCGTCAGGTATTGTGGAAAAACTCTGACTTTTTACGTTACAACTGATACCTCACAACACCGCTCCCAGGTGGGCTCGAACCATCAACCTTTTGAATAACAGCTGAGCGCGCTAACCATTGCCACACGGAAGCCCAAAAATGATATGGTCGTCAGGTATTTTGGAAAAACTTTGACTTTTTACGTCAAATGAGAGACCTCACAACACCGCACCCGGGTGGGTTCGAACCACCAACCTATTGGTTAACAGCCGAACGCGCTAACCATTGAGCCACGGAAACTCAGAAATTAAATGTTTTTCAGGTATTGTGGAAAAGTTATGACTTTTCACGCTACATCTGAGACCCCACAACATCTCTCCCGGGTGGGCTCGAACCACCAACCTTTCGGTTAACAGCTGAACGCGCCAACCATTGAGCCACGGAAGCTCAGAAATTAAATAGTTGTTAGGTATTGTGGAAAAGTTATGACTTTTCACGGTAGATCTGAGACCCCACAACACCTATCCCGGGTGGGCTCGAACCACGAACCTTTCGGTTAACAGCTGAACGCGCAAACCATTGCGCCACGGAAGCCCAAAAATTAAATGTTCGTCAGTTATTGTGGAAAAACTCTGACTTTTTACGTTACAACTGACACCTCACAACACCGCTCCCAGGTGGGCTCGAACCACCAACCTTTTGAATAACAGCTGAGCGCGCTAACCATTGCCACACGGAAGCCCAAAAATGATATGGTCGTCAGGTATTGTGGAAAAACTTTGACTTTTTACGCTACATCTGAGACCCCACAACACCTCTCCCGGGTGGGCTCGAACCACCAACCTATTGGTTAACAGCCGAACGCGCTAACCATTGAGCCACGGAAGCTCAGAAATTAAATAATTGTCAGGTATTGTGGAAATGCTATGACTTTTCACGCTACATCTGAGACCCCACAACACCTCTCCCGGGTGGGCTCGAACCACAAACCTGTTGGTTAAGAGCCGAACGCGCTAACCATTGAGCCACGGAAGCTCAGAAATTAAATGGTTGTCAGGTATTGTGGAAAAGGTATGACTTTTCACGGTACATCTGAGACCCTACAACACCTATCCCGGGTGGGCTCTAACCAACAACCTTTCGGTTAACAGCTGAACGCGCTAACCATTGCGCCACGGAAGCCCAAAAATTAAATGTTCGTCAGGTATTGTGGAAAAACACTGACTTTTTACGTAACATCTGAGACCTCACAGCATTGCTCCCGGGTGTGCTCGAACCACCAACCTTTCTGTTAACAGCCGAACGCGCAAACCATTGCGCAACGGAAGCCCAAAAATTAAATGTTCGTCAGGTATTGTGGAAAAACTCTGGCTTTTTACGTTACATTCGAGATCCCAAAACACCGCTCCCGGGTGGGCTCGAACCACCAACCTGTTGGTTTACAGCCGAACGCGCTAACCATTGAGCCACGGAAACTCGGAAATGAAATGTTTTTCAGGTATTGTGGAAAAGTTATGTTTTTTCACGCTACATCTGAGACCCCACAACACCTCTCCCGGGTGGGCTCGAACCACCAACCTATTGGTTAACAGCCGAACGCGCCTACCATTGAGCCACGGAAGCTCAGAAATTAAATAGTTGTCATGTATTGTGGAAAAGCTATGACTTTTCACGCTACATCTGAGACCCCACAACACCTCTCCCGGGTGGTCTCGAACCACCAACCTATTGGTTAACAGACGAACGCGCTAACCATTGAGCCACGGAAACTCAGAAATTAAATGTTTTTCAGGTATTGTGGAAAAGTTATGAATTTTCACGCTACATCTGAGACCCCACAACATCTCTTCCGGGTGGGCTCGAACCACCAACCTTTCGGTTAACAGCTGAACGCGCTAACCATTGCGCCACGGAAGCTCAGAAATTAAATGGTTGTCAGGTATTGTGGAAAACTTATGACTTTTCACGGTAGATCTGAGACCCCACGACACCTATCCCGGGTGGGCTCGAACCACCAACCTTTCGGTTAACAGCTGAACGCGCTAACCATTGCGCCGCGGAAGCCCAAAAATTAAATGTTCGTCAGGTATTGTGGAAAAACTCTGACTTTTTACGTTACAACTGATACCTCACAACACCGCTCCAAAGTGGGCTCGAACCACCAACCTTTTGAATAACAGCTGAGCGCGCTAACCATTGCCACACGGAAGCCCAAAAATTAAATGTTCGTCAGGTATTGTGGAAACCCACATAACACACATTGTCTAGAAGATATCCATGAAGGGTCCAGATATCCCTAGTTCATCCAAACCTAAAATCGTATACCCAAGGATGTCTTATGGAGTAAGAAAACGGAAGAAACTTTTTTGCCAGTATTTGACGTCTGTATGATATCCCATGGTTTAAAAGAAAAGGCCGAAAAGTTGGTACTTTTCTGGATGTGATCTGGTTATCCCATGGTTTAGGCTGTTCTGGATATTAGCTAATTAAGAGCTAGTAATTAAGAAAACCTAGGAAAAGTAGTTTTTATAAGGGGAAATTTTATAATCTAGTGTTTTTATTCGATATTGAGCGGTGTAGAGAAAAATAACGTTCCACAAACTTTTGTCTCTTGTTTGATCTTATGTGGAACAAATATTGAATATACAAGTCGGATAGACCAATAGGTGCTACAAGGTACTTCCGGTTTTCCACTGACGTGTTACGGAATATTAAGCATAGTTTGATCTCGAATTTACACCTATAATATACAGGAAAATCTTTCATCATGGTGTATAGCAGTGAAATATATTTCAATTAGTTCAACGATAAATTAGGCCAAAAATATCAATGATGTTAAAATGTAAATTTCTAACTTTATATATCTCTTAATAAGTAAAGAAAAGTATCATAATGCTTGAATCTAAATAATATCTACTAGGTGTCACTGCTTTTGCAAAAACCGAAATTATAGTTTTCTTGAAAAATTTAAAGTGGTACAGTAAAAGACGTGGTATATTTTAATTAAAGTTAGTTCTGTCAGTATTTTCTGAAAACTCAAAATTTTACTTAGCAAAGTAAGTTTTAATTACAGTTTATTTTTAATTTACTCTTCATATTTAAAATGACAAATCAGATGGCGCTTGCCGCTTTGTAAAGCTAGGTTAACTTCAGGGGAGTTAAGTTAGGCACGATGAAACCTTGAACCCTCATACCTCTAACGTTGCCTCTGTACCCCCACCTACGGCACCGTAGTCCTCCCAGTATCCTTAGCGTTTAAGCAGGGTCGTACGGTACGAAATCGTAAAGGACGCCCTCTGTCTTAAAAATATAAGCTAGTTCTCATACAAATACAATGGCGCTGCGTGGCAGCACTTAACAATGGTGCGAGGTACCGTGGGAGATTTACAGTGTCACAGGTTGCTCGTCATCATTTCCAACACATCTTACCTTATTTTATCTTTTGATGAAATAGGCAAACGTAAGATCAAGGATGCCATATTGGGCAGGATAGCAACCAATTGGGCTCTAAAATGTTGGCTGGAAATAAAAGAGTTGGCTTAAAACTGAGCTTTTCGGCGGTTACATTTTTGCTCTTAATTGTTGGCTTGTTTTAGGTCTGGGTAGTCTAGATCTTATTCAGTTTTTGGGCTTTATTGCGAAATATCGATTGGCGGGTTTTTTCGGACTTCTTTCCAATTTTATTTTGGAGGGTTGAAGGTTTTAATCTGGCATATCTGCCTAAGATGTGCTTACTTAAGTAATTTCTGAAATTTTATGTGAAACTATATCTCAATTTAAAATTTTTTTATCATTTTTCTGCTACTAGAATAAATGTTTGCTAAATTTTGAAAAGAGTTGAAGCATTGAATTATATTCAACCAGTTTAGTCGATCATTAATTTACACCTTTTCTGAAATGCTCAATTAAGCAATGTTTAACAACAGATCTAGCTGAACTATGATTGAAGTTGTTTAACCACAGATTTAGCTGAAATATGATTGAAGTTGTTTAACCACAGATATAGCTGAACTATGATTGAAGTTATTAATATAATATACGCCCGATTTTCATGCTTCATACATTTAGGAGTGATCTTAATCGGAAATAATGCTCCCCTAAATCATATTATATGACTTATGAATAAATTGTTTTTGTAAACTAAACAGGTATTCAAAGTTTTCAGACTAGGAGGATTCATACCATTTACACAAGGAGGGCGGGCTATCGACTCCACCACGGAGTCTGCCCTCCTTGTGTAAATGGTATGAATCCTCCTAGTCTGAAAACTATGCATAACGAGTCGTCAAATATAACATCAAATTAACAGTATCCATTTAAATATAGCCACACAATCGATCACCATGATGAATTTTTGAATTGGGACATCCATAATATTTGAAAATTTTTCAAAAGTTTTATAAAAAAACTAGCAACCTTTAATTTTCGAATAAATTAAAACTTAAGGGTTTACAAATATTATGTAGGACAGCTGATTTTGAAAAGGTGGAAAAATTTACCCTCCTTTCCTCTCCTCTCCCCCCCCCCACCAGAACTAACACATCTAAAAGCAGCTCAGGAGACTGGATTTCGCTTATTCTAGGAATCGTACAAAGGGCATCAAGGACATTGAGGAGAGAATTTTCGAGGGGGTTATTATGGGGAGGACTGTCCGATGTCCGATAACGATTTTAACCCCACCAAGCCCGTTTCTATAGAAAACTCAAAAGGCTCCCTTTTTCTGTAAAAACCGAGAGGCAATTTAGTCTCATCGATTCAGATTTCTCCAATGGAAGTTAGTAAGGCTGATTTTGAACTACAATTTAGAATGATGTGCCCCTCGTTTAGAACCTTGAAACTAGGCTTAGCAACCACCAACAACACTGAAAAATATTTTTAGGACTTAGTGGTATACTCTTTAAGTTATTTTCTTGATTTGCACTTAAAGTACTGGTGCATATGGTTCAAATTTCCGCGACCATCAAAATTAGTGATTTAAAAAGAGTCAATCCACAAAGTGGATAAATGTTGTAACGAGTCTTTACAGCTAATTTAAGAGCACTATTTTACCGAATATTATTTGCAATTGTTCCATAGTACTTGAAGAGCTGCAGTCTTAACCCACAAAAAACCAATAAATAAATAAAATAAAAATCAAAACACGTCAAATTAGTTTTCGTTGTATTCTACAATATACACTATTATTTGAATACGCCTTGTGTTTCAGACTCCTTAGCATCTTGGGAAGATGATATATCTTTAAATTTTGCAAAGCCTAGCTTTAGAAGCGGGGTTTGATGAGGTTTTTCCAAAATTTATTAAAGAGCTGGTGGATTCGGACAGTCCTAGCAATGCTCGTTTGTGATCGCCCCCTTACATGGCTCAATAGTTTGATTCCAAAGTCTTTCTAGAACCTAGTTCAATTTAACGGTCACAATTGTTGATTCAGGCACGCAAAAATATTTCTAACCATTTTTATAATAGTTTTCTAACAATTTTTATAATAGTTTTTTTAACATTTTTTATAAACGGTTTTCAAACAAAATTTATAAAAGTTTTTCAAACTAATTTTACAAAAGTTTTTCAAACAACATTTATAAGTTTTTCAAACTAATTTTATAAAAGATTTTCAAACAACATTCCCCAAACCCTTTTTGGAACCTAGGCCTATCGTACTTCATCTCCCTCCAGCTAAAAGGTACATTAAAGGACTAGTACCAAGAGATCATGTTCTGGCTTTACTTGGAAGCGTGCAAAAATATAGGTGAGTTGGCACGATCTAGAACCTTTTCAATGTCACTTGGCCTTTAAATCGTTACCTGTCAAATATTCTCCCGACACTGGAATATGTGTCGTTCTATCTCCTCCTTCCTGAAAATGGACCAAGCCTTATTTTTCGCTCTATTTAATGATGTGGTTCTTATTTGGAATGTGATGTACCAGATAAGTAGTAGTGGAGCCTCTAGGTGGGGTCGAAGTATTTTCAAAATTAATTTTCAACTTTCTGGGTGGTTGATTGATATAAGGGCCAAGCAGTGAGCTTATATATTAGCCGTTATCAAGTAAAGGAATATATAAAATCATTAGAAAATAACACCGGCAGCTGAGGGTAAAGTTCGGAAAAGAGTCGGAATTAATGAATCTTCCACCCGATATCTAAAATTTGTGTATATTTGAATATTTATAAACAAGGCTGAAGATATAATAGGAATGAATTAACACAAAACCCACGACAAAACCATCGTTCTTATATTCCATTTTGAGTAAAGATAAAATAACACGAAACACATAGATAATCTAGAGTTTTAATCTCTCACGCGGGCATTCAAAAAAGCGTAAGGGATTTCGTGATATTCCCTAAATTTTTCTCTTTCATTCGACTTCCGTTTAAATTTTGGACTCGGACCTCTCACCGGCCACTATCTTAATGTGTAGCGAGCTTGTGGCGACGTTATTATGGACTTGACAATCTAGTTTTCTTCAACGGAATAGGGAAAGTAGGGTTAAGGTTTTAAAATGATACAACAGGTTATTATTAATCTATAAATGCTATTGCAACGAAGTTTTAATAAGTATAACTTCTGTAGGACAAGGATTTTTCCGCGAGCAATCACTGACCGTTTATCAAAGTCAATTTCAAATGGAAGGCCACTGATTGGTTAGGGGAAAATCTCCTTAATCGAAAAATTGAACGCATCCAAAACCGTTTTGCGAAATGGTGTTAGGCTAAACGATTTAAAATCACAAATTTCAACAAAATTATAAATTGACAAGAAAGTTTTTGGCGAAATGCTATTGTTTGTAGCAGTTGAATGATATAAAATCCCGTTATAATATTTTTTTACCCTCCTTAACGGATTTCGGAAGTTCCTACAGAGTTAATAGAACGTTAGAGTCAAGAGTTTTAAAACTTATTCAAACTGAATTAAAATATGGTCTGAGAGAACTGCGCATAATTAAAAAATATACATATAATCACTAATAATTTAACAATCTCGGTTTGCTTGTTATTAGTAATCAAGATTGATTGTCAAGCGTATATTATATTTGTGCAGGATGAAACTGTTAACGCTTTTTTTAACTTTTCTTGTCAAATTCCGAGTTTTTTTTCTTTCGTTAGGTCAAGTTAATATGGGGTAAAACAAAGACATTCTCCCGGAGAGATATAATTTATGAATGCAAGATTTTGTAGAAATATAACACACTAAAAAATCAGAACCAACTGAAATGCTTAGCAAAACAATTTAAAATAAAAATATTCCGAGGTACACCTCACCAAATTATATTTCATTTGTGGAATTTCACCAATCATACTATATTGATTTTTCCTTTAATATATTGTTTCATATTGGTCCTTTGAGTGCCATGTGTACTTTTTTAGTTGCTAAATTTTCTTGTTTCACAAGAAAGTATTTATGTTTAGTCATACTGAATGTGGTCGAATAGGGAGAGGGCAAACCCATTCTTGCCACGTCATAGGCTTATATCTCTTACCTCGATTCCATCCCCCTAACGGGGAATTTCAGTATCGTGCCTACAAACGCTCCCCTAAGTAGAGGTATAAAATGACGTCGGATGTTCTTTCCCTCCCTGTCAAACGCCCTCTCCCTATTGGATTTTCGTGAAGTTTTACAGTTTCTCACTCTCTACAGTCTAGAACGATGAACAAGGTAGGGAACGTAACTTTAACCCTCCCCTCACTATACAAATACATCGGGGGAGAAGCTTTACAATCACAGTTCCACGAATGTCCCTTCTACATTGCTTATTGAATCCTACCGAAAAGAAACGGTCCCATATCTTTAGTGACGTCTTAGTATTTTGCGCGCCAAAACTTACACGGCGCGGTGGTAATCTGCGTTTCATAGGTCATAGCTATTCGCGAGGAACTCGGACGCGGCGGAAAATAGACAGACAGGCTGCTGGACTTCGTATTTCTGTGTTTGAATTTTTGGATTCAAGAGGTTAGGTCAGTTATTGCAAACTAGATCGTCACTAATAAGTTGCCTACAACCAGTGCCTTTTTCTTTGGATTTATTGTTGTTCATAACTGGAGACTACTCAAGGTAAGGTAATTTTTATATATAACTAAATAATTTATTGGTCAACCTTCATTATAAATTTAATTTAGCATATAATAATTAAAGAGAAAAAATAGTAATGGTAAAGGTGCTTGTCGCATAGAAAGGATCTGAAAATCTTGAACAATTGTATTTGTAATTCCACAACTAGATTGTAGAACATCCTAGCTTTCTCCACCCGCTTTACGTTTTGGTTAGAAACATTCAGAAAGTACAACTAATTATATTAAAAATTTACCAAAACATTTTTGTGTAGAATTGTAAAATATCAACCGTTCACGCTAATAATGCATGATTATTAATAATGCTTTTGAAGTGCAAATTAATGCGATTTTATCAAGGATAATATAGTTAATTGGAGAATGAAATGCACAGAGGTGTCGGTTCTATTTAGTTTCAAGTTTTAAACCCGTTTTCATAAAAACGTCTTCGATTTTATAATAAACTAAAATATTCCATTATGTTATATTAGTGATTTCGATGTTATTTTATCAGGGATAAGTGAGGTCAGATAGATTGGAAATGATGATGGCGCACCGCGGCACCGTAACTCTCCAGGTGCACCTCGCGCACGCCCCCACCGTAGGCGATTGTTAAGCGGCCCCGTAGCTCCATTGTATTTGCATGAGAACTAGCTTCTATTTTTAGAAAGAGAGAGCGTCCTTTACAAGTTCGTACTGAACGACTCTACCTAACCGTTGAGGATACTGGGAGAATTACCGTGCAGTAGGTGGGAGTACAGCAAAAATCAAGAGAGGCAACGTTGAGGTATGGGGGTTCCACTCCATTCCTCTCTCCTTGAAGATTTTATCAACGTGAATAAAAAAATGGTCTGACCATTTCATTCTCCCTTTAAGTAGTTTCAAGTTTTGAAAGGAGTACATAGTTTATGGCAGAAAACCGGCTTTTCATGGGAAGATGTACCTTTTCTAAGGCTGGATTCTATCGATAGTTCGATACTATATAGGGAGCTAACAGTTCTGACCCTAAAACGTCACACCCTTCTATCCCTTACTGGAGTTTCATCCCCCCTAACGGTTGGAAACAGTATTCTACGCGCAAAAATGCCAACCAGAGAGGGGCTGAGTGACGTCAGACTATCTCTTCCCCCTAGCCAGTTGTTAGCTCCCTATTCCCAAGAAACGGTTATGTCTGGGTTATATAAAGTACGCGAGGTCCTATTGTGAAACAACTAGTTTTACACAAAAACAATACTGCGTGTTGCATTTTTTTTAGTAGAGGAAATGGAATTTTTTTGTCGGGAAGTTTCTCGGAGAAATGTTTGAGAATTGAAAATTCAATATTTTTATATTCTTTAAAAAATGTTCAATAATTTTGCCCTGTTTCATTTCCAACTTCTGTTCACTTATACCTTACGTACATGGTTTCAGGTTTATGCAAAAAGGTGTTAAAAATGCCTAAACGTTCTTACAAAAGCTTATCTACAATATCATCGAGGCATAAATCCCGGTTGATCAAAAATGCTCTCAACTCCAATTCCTTTGCTGATTCGGTGATCATGTATAATGATGATGTATTAGGAAGTTCTAAATCAAATGATATAGTTTTGGCGGATGAAACGCGGGAATTTCCTAGAACTGAACATTTTTCTCGAAATGAAAATTTCGAACCATATCCGCGTCAGCCTGTTCAGCCTGAAATAATAAATGGGTGTAAATTCAATTCTGATAATGATAGTGAATCGGATACCATTTCGGACTCTTCAGATAACGAAGAAATAAGGAACCTCCCTTATGAAGGCAATCTAGAAACCAGTGAAGTTCCAGAAAGCTTTAAATATGAGCTAGCATTGTGGGCCATCGAAAATAAAGTGGACAAAACTATCGTTAACAAGTTGCTTGCTGTTTTAAGAAAACATAATTGTCATACGAGCCTTCCATCTGATTCTAGAACGCTTCTCAAAACACCCAGATATGCAGCAGTTAGAACTGTTGAACCTGGTGAATACTATCATTTTGGGTTAGGAAACGCTATTCGGTCAGAAATCGATAAATGGGCTCGATGTTTTGATATAGCGATTCCAAATAATTTGAAGTTACTATTCAATATAGACGGAATTCCATTGACAAAAAGTTCTAGCAATCAGTTCTGGCCTATATTAGGTTCTTTATCATATTCATTGAAAGAATCTAAGCCATTCATTATTGGAATATATTGTGGAGTTAAAAAACCAGCTTGCCCCAATGAGTTTTTGAAAGACTTTGTTGGAGAAGTTATGGAATTACTTCGTGATGGAATCAAAGTCAACAATGGTTTAAAAACGTTAGAAATTGTTGGATTTATTTGTGACGCTCCGGCTCGAGCGTACATAACACAGATAAAATATCACTCTGGTTATTATGGGTGCGGAAAATGTTCTTATAAAGGCGAGTATATAATGGGGCGAGTGGCGTATCCTGGAGGGTTTAATCGTCCTTTGAGGTCTGATGAAGATTTCACAAATAAACTTACACCCGAACATCACACAGGGACTTCTATATTGCAAAACATTCCAGGACTGAAAATGGTTACTCATTTCCCATTTGAATATATGCATTTAGTTATTTTAGGCGTGATGAAAAAATTATGCAATCTTGGATTGGTTCAAAGAAAACTAGATCGAAATTCAGACTAAAAAAACAGGAAATAACAGAAATATCTAGGCAACTTGAGTCACATAAAGAGTACACGTGCTCGGAGTTTGCCCGAAAACCGAGGGGATTGGACGAACTTGATAGATGGAAGGCTACTGAATTCAGACAGTTCCTTCTCTATTCAGGTCCGTTAATCCTAAAAACGATTTTGCCAAAAAAGTATTTTCAACACTTTCTTAGCCTTCATGTGGCAATTAGAATTCTATCAGTGACAGACCAAA
>JAEQBA010001780.1:71753-86904 GCA_019434445.1 Phalangium opilio
AAATGTTTGATAATTGAACTTTTCTTAAAAATATTAACTGTGGCAAAAAAATCCCCGGACCAACTGTGGCAAAAAAATCCCCGGACCAACTGTGGCAAAAAAATCCCCGGACCAACTGTGGCAAAAAATATCCCCGGACCAACTGTGGCAAAAAATATCCCCGGACCAACTGTGGCAAAAAAATCCCCGGACCAACTGTGGCAAAAAAATCCCCGGACCAACTGTGGCAAAAAATCCCCGGACCAACTGTGGCAAAAAAATCCCCGGACCAACTGTGGCAAAAAAATCCCCGGACCAACTGTGGCAAAAAAATCCCCGGACCAACTGTGGCAAAAAATATCCCCGGACCAACTGTGGCAAAAAATATCCCCGGACCAACTGTGGCAAAAAATATCCCCGGACCAACTGTGGCAAAATAATCCCCGGACCAACTGTGGCAAAATAATCCCCGGACCAACTGTGGCAAAAAAATCCCCGGACCAACTGTGGCAAAAAAATCCCCGGACCAACTGTGGCAAAAAAATTCCCCAGACCAACTGTGGCAAAAAAATTCCCCAGACCAACTGTGGCAAAAATATCCCCAGACAAGCTGTGGCTATTTAGTAATTCTCTACACATAGTTTCACGGTCCCCCGCTTTACACATGTCAAATTACTAGAATGCCCCACGTTAAAATTCGCCTAACGTAATTCGAACACGCGAATGTTGATACTGCCATTAACTCAAAGAAGCAAAAAATAGTTACCTGGCGTCTAATATGCCCTGGTAAATTTCCAATTGCTTGACAAAACCCTGATTGGGTTTGATACAACTTCTTTTATTTCGAACAAAATCCAAGGCTTGTTCAAAGTTCCAGTCGTAAGCTTTCATAACATAGGCAATGACAACCGAAGCTGAACGACTAATCCCCATTTTACAGTGTACCAGCACTTTTGAGCCTTCACTCCTGAAAAGAGATCAACACAATTAAACTATATCAATAACACTTAAGGCTCTTTCAGACGATCCAACTTTTTGACTCAGCTCGATGGGTCAAAAAGTTGTATCAACTTGCCCAACTTTTGAAGTGAAAAGTGAAGTAAATCCTTCCTATTCACACGACTAAAGTTTTACCGCCAAATGGAACTTTTTTTTAAGCGCCACCTACCTTGGCACTTACGAAATAACCCGTGAAAAAGGCTTTTTTTGTAATTCATTTTGATTGGCTGGAGAAATGAATTTAAAAAGTTGAGTCAGCAAAAATTGGATCATTGATCCAATTTTTCCTAGCCAACTTTTTTGGTGACTCAACTCCTCCAGCGTCTATTCACACCATCCAACTACTTGATTCAACTCGAGTTGACACATCAAGCTGAGTCAAAAAGTTGGATCGTCTGAAAGAGCCTTTAGATGAAGCACTTAAAATAGGGGTTCATGGGCAAGCCGCAATTTATGGGAAATTATGCGAGAAATAAGTGGTACAGTAGACTTGAGACAAACCACTAATGAAAAAACACAACATTTAAGATTTCACAAGCATTTGAGCAAGTTCACACAAGGCGACGAACATAGAACATGGATGGCACGCTTCCGACTTTGTAAGATATGTTTCTTAAAGCAAATGCCCGCACCTAACATGTTCTAGTCACCAAATTTTGGCAATAGAAACAGTAAGAACTCTTACAGGAGGGCGGAGCTAAAACTAGCACAAATCACGCCTAACTCACTATACAGAAGAAAAAGCAATAGTTAAAGGGAGGGTGAAGTAGAAAATCAAGTGATTTTTTATCGATTCTTCTGCAAATTATAAGACCAGTCTGCATAGTGAAACATTCAGGAAATACTTCCGAATGATTTTAAAATTCAAATTAGGTTCAGATTTTAAGGATAATTTTAAACAAGGACTGCCGACCAATCGCGTAACGCCCTGCCTTTTTATTAACAAAATTATCCTAGCACGCTCCATGTCTCGCTCCACAATTGTCACATCGCACGCAAATTTTATCAAATCTCGCGATGAATTTCATTCGACACGGAACATGCCACGAGAATTTTGTTAACAAAAAGGCAGGGGGTTACGCGATTGGTCGGAGGTCCTTATTTAAAATTATCCTTAAAATCTGAACCTAATTTGTATTTTAAAATCATTCGGAGACTGTATTTCCTAGATCATGTTTCACTATGCAGACTGGTCTAAAATTTGCAGAAGTATCGATAAAAAAAAAATCACTTGATTTTCTACTTCACCCTCCCTTTAAATCGGCCGGATAGTGCTTGATTTAAAGTGAGCAAACTTTAAATAGACGTAAAATCGTTAAAAGACTTACTTGACTTTCCTAATGTATTTGAAAGTCTTATCCCAATGTTTCAACATTTCAGTAGATTCATCATCATAAACACGAACATTGAGGTAGTCGAACATTCCAGGGAAGAAATTGTCAATCTCCCTCGTAACATTCAGTATATGATCAACGCTACAATAAAAACGTTCAAGTTAAAATTCGGTTCGGACACAGCAGGCCATAAGCTATACACTTCAGATATAAGTTACCCTTTGACTTTAAGCTCTTCTAGATTGGAGGCATTCCATTCAGAGCCAAGATAAAGGTATTCAAATATCTCCGTCGGAGCATCCATTTGACCTAATATCATAAGCATTTCTTGATCTATGAAAGATTTGTACTCATCGAGGTTCATGTCTAATTGCTCTTCTAAACTTGTGCGAATCTATGGCGAAAGATAATACAGTTTTTTTTAATTCATAGAGCATTACTGAACTGTAGATGGCGACAAGATGAGGCTAAATTTTCGAAATAAGTCACTGCACATGAAATGCGGCGTAGAAAGATGGTCACTTATACCAGAAGCTTAATCAAACGTCGCCTAATGCGGTGTGCCTCCTGGCTAATCTTTTACACATTCAGAAAAGATTTGATTAGGCGCTGCACGCTAGCGGGTGGGGCTTATCAGCACCCAATCCAAATGCCTTCCATCCTTGTTCCCAATGGTACCTACGGAACCGCGGTCAAGACATGGGATCTGCTAGATTGAGCGGCTAACGCCCCTTGGGCAGGTGACGAAAGCGTAACACCGTCGGCGGCGAGCCCATCCATGAAGGTGGTCGATGACAGGGACAGACTAAGGCAGCAGAAGGCTCGAGGAGACGGGGTGTTCTGATCTTCTACCAGGGTTCGTACAAACTTTTAGGAATTTAATTCCCCGACTAAATTTCACAAATTTCCCTGACCATTTGCAATAATGTACATGGCGAACACATATGAAAATCAATCAAAATTCACTCGAATAATTTTTTCACGAGATGTTATTGTTATAAAAATAAGTCACCTATTTCGTTTCAATTTAACTTTATCTAAGGAAATAATAAATAAGCAGAGCGAGCTCCGCGAATATTGGGCTCTGCTCAAATCTCAGATAACACATTTTCTGGTCAGACATTAAATTTTCCTCCAATATATTTTTCCCTGACATTTCCCTGACTTTTTAGGTACATTTCCTAATTCCCGACTTTTTAGGCCCATTTTAAATTTCCCAGACCTTTTAGGCCCATGTTCAATTTCCCCGACTTTATAGGCCCATATTCAATTTCCCCGACTTTATAGGCCCATATTCAACTTCCCCGACTTTATAGGCCCATATTCAATTTCCCCGACTTTATAGGCCCATATTCAATTTCCCCGACTTTATCGGCCCATATTCAATTTCCCCGACTTTATAGGCCCATATTCAATTTCCCCGACTTTATCGGCCCATATTCAATTTCCCCGACTTTATAGGCCCATATTCAATTTCCCCGACTTTATAGGCCCATATTCAATTTCCCCGACTTTATAGGCCCATATTCAATTTCCCCGACTTTATAGGCCCATATTCAATTTCCCCGACTTTATAGGCCCATATTCAATTTCCCCGACTTTATAGGCCCATATTCAATTTCCCCGACTTTATAGGCCCATATTCAATTTCCCCGACTTTATAGGCCCATATTCAATTTCCCGACTTTATAGGCCCATATTCAATTTCCCCGACTTTATAGGCCCATATTCAATTCCCCGACTTTATAGGCCCATATTCAACTTCCCCGACTTTATAGGCCCATATTCAATTTCCCCGACTTTATAGGCCCATATTCAATTTCCCCGACTTTATCGGCCCATATTCAATTTCCCCGACTTTATAGGCCCATATTCAATTTCCCCGACTTTATAGGCCCATATTCAATTTCCCCGACTTTATCGGCCCATATTCAATTTCCCCGACTTTATAGGCCCATATTCAATTTCCCCGACTTTATCGGCCCATATTCAATTTCCCCGACTTTATAGGCCCATATTCAATTTCCCCGACTTTATAGGCCCATATTCAATTTCCCCGACTTTATAGGCCCATATTCAATTTCCCCGACTTTATAGGCCCATATTCAATTTCCCCGACTTTATAGGCCCATATTCAATTTCCCCGACTTTATAGGCCCATATTCAATTTCCCCGACTTTATAGGCCCATATTCAATTTCCCCGACTTTATAGGCCCATATTCAATTTCCCCGACTTTATAGGCCCATATTCAATTTCCCCGACTTTATCGGCCCATATTCAATTTCCCCGACTTTATAGGCCCATATTCAATTTCCCCGACTTTATCGGCCCATATTCAATTTCCCCGACTTTATAGGCCCATATTCAATTTCCCCGACTTTATAGGCCCATATTCAATTTCCCCGACTTTATAGGCCCATATTCAATTTCCCCGACTTTATAGGCCCATATTCAATTTCCCCGACTTTATCGGCCCATATTCAATTTCCCCGACTTTATAGGCCCATATTCAATTTCCCCGACTTTATCGGCCCATATTCAATTTCCCCGACTTTATAGGCCCATATTCAATTTCCCCGACTTTATAGGCCCATATTCAATTTCCCCGACTTTATAGGCCCATATTCAATTTCCCCGACTTTATAGGCCCATATTCAATTTCCCCGACTTTATAGGCCCATATTCAATTTCCCCGACTTTATAGGCCCATATTCAATTTCCCCGACTTTATAGGCCCATATTCAATTTCCCCGACTTTATAGGCCCATATTCAATTTCCCCGACTTTATAGGCCCATATTCAATTTCCCCGACTTTATAGGCCCATATTCAATTTCCCCGACTTTATAGGCCCATTTTCAATTTCCCCGACCTTTTAGGCCCATTTTCAATTTCCCTGACTTTTCCCCAATTTTTTAGGCCCATTTTCAATTTCCCTGACATTTCCCCAATTTCTTAGGCCCATTTTCAATTTCCCCGACTTTAAGGCCCATTTTCAATTTCCCCGACTTTAAGGCCCATTTTCAATTTCCCCGACTTTAAGGCCCATTTTCAATTTCCCCGACTTTAAGGCCCATTTTCAATTTCCCCGACCTTTTAGGCCCATTTTCAATTTCCCTGACCTTTTAGGCCCATTTTCAATTTCCCTGACTTTTCCCCAATTTTTTAGGCCCATTTTCAATTTCCCCGACTTTAAGGCCCATTTTCAATTTCCCCGACTTTATAGGCCCATTTTCAATTTCCCCGACTTTTCCCCAATTTTTTAGGCCCATTTTCAATTTCCCTGACATTTCCCCAATTTCTTAGGCCCATTTTCAATTTCCCCGACTTTAAGGCCCATTTTCAATTTCCCCGACTTTAAGGCCCATTTTCAATTTCCCCGACCTTTTAGGCCCATTTTCAATTTCCCCGACCTTTTAGGCCCATTTTCAATTTCCCCGACCTTTTAGG
Organism: Phalangium opilio; assembly: GCA_019434445.1. NCBI lineage: Eukaryota > Metazoa > Arthropoda > Arachnida > Opiliones > Phalangiidae > Phalangium > Phalangium opilio. Next base: position 77,517 of record JAEQBA010001780.1, read on the forward strand.
CCCATTTTCAATTTCCCTGACTTTTCCCCAATTTTTTAGGCCCATTTTTAATTTCCCCGACTTTGAGGCCCATTTTCAATTTCCCCGACTTTATAGGCCCATTTTCAATTTCCCTGACTTTTCCCCAATTTTTTAGGCCCATTTTCAATTTCCCTGACTTTTCCCCAATTTCTTAGGCCCATTTTCAATTTCCCTGACCTTCTAGGCCCATATTCAGTCTACCTGACTTTTCCCTGACCTTTTAGGCCCATTTCCTATTTCCCTGACTTTTCCAGGATTTCCAGGTCGTGTACGAAGCCTGTCTACACACCAAATTTTTCCTTGTCAAAGGCAGGAACCAATCAGAACTAGTCGACGAAGGCCTAACTAAAACTAGCCATTGCTAAGCTTAGCGGGCCCGTCAACTACTATGGGAGAACTATAGTGGCATTTGTTTAAAATAAATCACACAGCCGAGACTCGCTTTAACCACACGACACGCAGTGACGCATTTCAAAAATTTAATCGCGCTTTGAAAATGAAACTAATTCTTACACATTTGCTCGTAACTTCGTCAAGATCTACAGACATCATTACTTCCTTTAATTTCACTCTAATTAGATTTTCTGTCGCTTCTCGTTCTGTGGGTCTAGAAAATATAGAAATAATCGGCATTAAAATGCAAACACTCTCCCAAATTACGCTGGTCAACATACTTTGATCGAATGGAATCTGGTGACGGAGGCCGCCTTGAAACCAAATCATCCATTGCATGCCTATCAAAAATTCAAATGATACTTTAAAGATTACCTTAATTTTAATCAGTAATTAGGGATTTTAAATAAATGTCCTTGCGAAACAATTTATCCAATTGTAATGGACCAATATATGTTCAAGTTAAGCTTATGATACAGGAAAGCAAACATTCAATATACTTGTAAATCAAGAAGTAGCTATCCAATGTTTAACTTTTGAAGATTCATTAAAGGGAGGGTGAAATGGAAAATCAAGTGATTTTTTATCGATTCTTCTACTATTTATAAGACCACGCATTCTGTATAGAGCTATTTCAGTGGGGGAAAAATTTCGTCTGCTACGAAAATTGGCCTGCCTTTGAGTGTAGAGGGCGGCCATTTTGTGAGGGTTTCTCTATGGGCAAATAGCATTGGTGACGTAGCCATTACCCCCTCTGAAATAGCTCTATAGTGAAACATCCAGGAGATACCCGCGTAAGATTTTAAAATTCAAATTAGGTTCAGATTTTATGGATATTTGAAATAAAGACCTCTGACCAATCGCGTAACGCCCTGCCTTCCAGTTAACAAAATTTCCGTTGCACGCTCTACATCTTGCGCCACGATTATCACATCGCGAGCAACTTTTATCAAATCTCGTGATAAATTTCATTCGGCATGGAGCTGGCCACGAGAATTTTGTTAACAAGAAGGCAGGGAGTTACGCGATTGGTCGGAGGTCCTTATTTCAAATTATCCATAAAATCTGAACCTAATTTGAATTTTAAAATCAGTCGGAGATATTTCCTGGATGTTTCACCATGCAGAATTGTCTTACAATATGCTGAAGAACCGATAAAAAAAAATCACTTGATTTTCCACTTCACCCTCCCTTTAAGAACAATTAAGTAGAAATATTTCATACTAATTATTTTTAAAATCATGGCAAAAGGTTTGTGACAATATATTTTCTAAGTTTAATCCTATTAACATTTAACAACATTATATAGAATGGAAATTTGGCCCGCTCGGTAAATTGAACGTACTACATTGGCACAATTTGGAAATTTCGATAATTTTAGTGAAAACTAAGAACATTGAGCACAGAAGGACTGCAATGTTAAGCTAAAACACCCGTCTTTCTAATGGCATCGCCTGTCGTCGCCCCTGGCGGGAAAGTCCTGAAAAATTTCGACTCATAGATCATGTTATGGCTGTGGTTTGAGTCGATAAAGTTTCAATATTGGTCAAAAACGCTCTTGAAATATCAAAACGAAATGTAGCAACTCCATTAAGACATTGAAACATGCGCTCGGAAATTATACAGCATTTAGGCATTAGACATACCATTCATTGAGGCAAGATCTATCTGATTCGATTCGCTTTTCATAGTACTCAACCCATTGATGCGATCCGCCAGTAGTGAAATAATTACTTTCCCTAGCTTTGGCACTACACCGGTGTAGTGTCTGAAGAGCAGACCTGTAATGCAAAAAACAAATATTTAAGGTTTAGAATTTAGTTTTAACTTTAGAATTTAAGTAATTTAAATAAAATTCGAAATACACTCCCCCCTCCCTTTTTGTTGAAGAAATTATATAATTTAGTTTGTTGCAAGTATTTTATCACCGAATTCTAATTTCTTTGTCTAATAGCTCCATATTTTGCTTCACCCGCGCGCATGCTCACTTATTTCTTCCCATGAGACATGAGTAAGTCATAAAAGGTCGAACGGCAAGCGCGGGAAAAATATAATTAAGCGAATGAAATTTTATTTTCTCGTCTATTCTTGTTGTCGAGTTCGTTTTCGTCAGCTGGAAACGCTGTAGTTGTTAGAAATTTGTAGAGATGGAACGATACCGATACCAATATCGGTACTGATATTTGGCTAAACCGAAATATCGGTATCGGCCCTACTCTAGAATTTTGCTCTAAAAACGTGAAATAGCAATAACACGCAAAATGGGTAAGAAGGAAGTGGATGTTGCTGTTCAAAATAATTTTGAGCTGCAAACATCAAAACTCGGTGTTTAAATAATGTAAGATACTATGCTATATAAAGTATAGCTACGTTCAGTGGCATATTCTTCATTATTTAGCTTAATATAATATAATATAATTTAATTTTTGAATTTTCGTAAATTACCATGAACGGTAATTTACACGTAAATTACGGCGTAATTTACCATTTTCCAAAATTACCGTAATTTTCGAACCCTAGCTAAATCTCACCTTTATCTATCGATTATCCCGAGGGGTCGGACGTTTTGGAAAAAGTGTACGGGATTTCGAAATCAAGTTTGATTTCTTCGTATTTCGTTTGAATTCATCGTATTTCGTTTGAATTCATCGGATTTCGATTGAATTCATCGGATTTCGATTGAATTCATCGGATTTCGATTGAATTCATCGGATTTCGATTGAATTCATCGGATTTCGATTGAATTCATCGGATTTCGATTGAATTCATCGGATTTCGATTGAATTCATCGGATTTCGATTGAATTCATCGGATTTCGTTTGAATTCATCGGATTTCGTTTGATTTCGTCGGATTTTGTTGGATTTCAGAATTCGATAAAATCCAATGGATTTCAACGAATTTTGAGATTTTTCCCGTGATTCCGTCGGATTTTGCTTTTTTTACCGTGATTTCGACGGATTTTGTGATTTCTTTTGATTTTGGATTTCGTGAATTTTGAAATGGATTTCGCGATTTCTTTACTGATTTTGTGATTTCGTTTCTGATTTCCTGATTTCTTTGTCGATTTCGTTATTTCTTTGTTGATTCTGTGATTTTTTACTGATTTTGTGATTTCGTTACTGATTCCCGATTTTTTATGCGATTTCGAAATCAATGCTGATTTCGGATTTCTTAAGTTAGATTTCGCGAGAAGCGTACGGAATTTCATGAATGACCGACCCCTCGGATTATCCGCTAATTAGTGGATAGATAATCGATTATTCATAAACAAAGCTGTGGATATCAAACGATTTAACGAACAGCTTTTGTGGATAAAGATAAAAAGAAGTGGATAATATATAAACAAAATGCCGGGCTAGTTCCAAAATTTCCACCGAAAAACTAGTTCTTGAAGCTGTTTCACTCCATCCGTGGCAACGGTGGCATCCCACGAATACACACTTCAAACTAACGTATTAACAACATGGATAAAGAATGCGCGTAAGGAAATTTGTTTTCACGCTTTAGGATAGGTCTCTATGTAACCTAGCTTTGTATGTGCTGTCAAGGAACCAAAAACTTCAGGATCTTCAGGATTTAAAATATCCCCGAGTTTTTTAGCTCGAGTGCACGGACCTTTAAGCTTTAGTTTCAAATACGTGTAGTTGGCTCTGGGAAATTTCACACGTATTTGAAACTAAGGCCTAGAGTAGAGGTCCGTGCACTCGAGCTAAAAAATTCGCGGATATTTTAAATCCTGAAGATCCTGAAGTTTTTTGTCTCTTGTCAGAACGTACAAAGCTACGTTACATAGAGACCTAGCTTTACTCGTGCTGACAGCCGATGCTGTAACAGAGTATACAGAATAAGCTGTCGTTCCAGATAGGGAGTTGCCTATCCTATAGCGTGAACACAAATTTCCCCACGTGCATTCTTTATCCATGGTATTAAATTGAATGGAAGGGTCATTATAACCTAATTAAATTCACTGTTGAGTAAATTCATACAACTGCTATTATAAAACACAGTTCGACCCTAAGTGAAAAAATTCACAGCAATACACGAACATAAATAATTGGCAACAATAAACATGTAACGCAATTTCCCGGAATGTTATAATTTTGACTGAAGCGAACGATCTTATAATTAAGGAAATACATAAAACTCACCACAAACAAGAAAAGCACATTTTAATGCATGGTAGCATCTGTTGAAATGCTCGGCGATATTTCATCAAGGCGAGTAAAGTGAATAGAGAACTAAGTGAAATTTATTCCGACCGAAATATGCACGGGCGCAACCCTGAAAACTTCCAAGGAAATGAAACGGATGTGCGCGGCGCGATAACAAACAAAATATGTAGAAGAACTGCACGCTGTTTTATAACGATAAACTTTCTTTCTTCCGACTTATTTTAGTTCTCTAAAAAAGCTGCATGTTAATTGGAACATAATTTCGATAGCTAGCAACGGCTCGCGCCCTGCACAATTCCATTCTAGCCAAGAACCTCGAAGCGCCTAGCTGCCTATGCAGCCTATTAGAACCAGTACGATTGGAATATTACCAATTGTGGAACCGAAGAGTTTTCAAAGCACCAACCCACACACGGAAACAACAAACGTCGCGAGACAAAAAGCGTGGGCAAGGACGTTGAAACACCTTAGGGGGTTTTCATCCTGTCAAAAATGGACTGTTGTCTTTTAATTTTATGGATTTTCCCCCTAGCTCTTAAAGGGTAGGCGAATTTACAATTTCATACCATATTTTACCACGAAAGTGGTATTATATTACACTTTCAAAATATCAAGTTTTTAATATAATTGAAGCAAAGTTTCTATTTTTAAAATCCATTGAAAAATCACGAAAACTCTGCAGTTTCAATCTATCAATAATTTTGTCTTGTCGAGCTTGTTCGCCCGTTTGATGACATCACTATCACGTGAGGGGGAAAAAAGCGCGGGAATAATATAGGCGTCTCGAGCTTCTCGCCAGTCTAAACTCTGGGTCTAATAGCGGAGAGAGTGGCACCATCTCACGTGAAAAATATATCTGTGACGTCAGCCTACGGGAAACGTTTCAGCCTTTCATGAAAAGTGGATTTCAAATAATTTCATATGAAGCATTTCCAAATGCATATTGCGGCCAAATAAGCGGCAGAAATCGGAGGGAGAATTAAAAGCTTGATATTTTTGAATTGACAGAAATTAATTCCATCTTTTGTTATAAAAATCAGAGCTAGTTTTTCAAACTAAGCTTCTCATTCCCTTTAATAGTCTTCAATACATCGTCACATTTATGGCAAATTGCGTAATCCAAGATTAACAAACATTATTCAAATTAATGTTAATATTTGACAACGGCGAGAAAATGTTTCGAGTAGGTTTCTATAAACGATTTTTTTATTTTTTTCGTAAGGGTGTTTTAGAAGCTGGCGAAAAGTAAGGACTATCATCCTACTGATTTATAAGCCCACAATTTGATACTGCCAAGTCCTCGTGTCTCTTACAGCTTTTAAAATTATTTATTTTTGTATTTTTATATATTTTAAATTCGGACTATACTAACTGAATAACACCACGACAACTCGAAATGTCTTTTAAAATAGGCCTAGCCGTATATAGCTTTTATTAAATTCTGCACTACCCGATAGTAAGCATTTTATAACACCTTCAAACGCATACAAGATTTACGAGTGGCGCGCCTTTGTTAGTGGCTTATATTCAAGTCAACGACTATTGACCTTCATTACGTTCTGAACTGCAGAAATTTAGATGGAATAGCTCTGATACTCGTAAATTAATCGAATTTATTCGAGAATATGAGTTGATTTATAATCCAAAACAAATCACTTCTATTGTTATGTACCACTTTGTACGCCTCTTATGGCTGGCTCAAAGGTAGTCGGCCCGACTGGTTGGGTAATGTGAACGAGTGACCTGACTTGACTAAATTGGGTGACAAGTCAGCCTGACAAGGCTTTGATATGTCAGCTGCCAAGGCTTTGATATGTCAGCTGACTAAAGTTGGGTAATCTGAACGGGCCTAATGCCTAGGGCTGGACTATAAGCAGATGAACAACCAATTAAATCAGTTAGAAAGACGTCACAATTATGAAGCTTGACGGAGAGCATTCAATCCCCGCCAACAAGACTCGCGTAGAAAATATGGGGAAACAATGACTACTATTAGCCGAATGCATTCCTGATAGAAACCCATAACGAGCTCAACTCTGGTTAAATATTGTAATAGTATTTCCTTAGGGTTCCAGCCAATGTATCTATTTTTTATAAATGAGCTCATCTCAGGCTCGGGCCCATACAAATAATTGGGTGGGCCCACCTCGGGCTCAATATCCATAGTACCAGAAGGTGATAATAGAAGAAGGATGACACTCTGTATCCTCTTAATACTTTAGTTATATAACACGATTCTTCCAAGGCTGGCCGTTTTGTTTGCACTCTTGCTCATCAAACTTCATACAGGCATCGCACCGTGGGGTGAATTCCATAACTGTTTGGAACTAAATCCTCAGAAATCAACCCAAAAAACCTCGTCTTGACGTTGGACAAAAACACCACAATGATTTTTGGCTGTAACATGTCTTTAGGCAATCTCAACTTGCCATCCCTTCCCAAAACTGTCGTCGTGCCGTTTTATGTCGTGAAGGGGTTGAGAGTGTAAGTTGCATCACGGATAGATGAAATTTTAGAAGCAGGAATGGAGAACGGTTGGTATTCTCATAGCCCAGTATAGAGCCCCTCCCTCTAACACGCAACGAAAATTTTAAATTATCTTATTGGCCCATTTAAACTTCGTTTTGATGACGTTGCTGACGGGGACGGCGAAAAATGAGCAATTCCTCCCTATGTCCCGCCTCATCTTTTACACCCCCCCTCCCCGTCGTGGGAAACGGTGTCCGGGACTTCGACGCGCGCCCAGAGCACTCTGTTCTACATTCCTGCTTTTAACATAACATCTATTCCTGGTTGCATTAATTAAATGAAATTTAATGAAGCTACGTTGTGAAATGGAATCAAGCTATTCACACTGCAGCAGACAACGTTAGTGGAGAGTTAAAGTGGCGTCGCAAAGGCCTAGCGATTTTCGAGTTCAGTTTGTTTTTACGCACCATTTTTCAGGGTATTATTGAGGTTGTTCAGACTCACGTTACATTCCCGTTTCTGAGACGAAAATTTCAATCCCACCCCTACGCGTGTGTGATAGGGTGAGTGGTACGTGGCGCCCCTATCGGCGAGCGAAGGAGCTATTAATTTTGAACAAAAAATAAATACCGCAATGTTTCATCTTGCAAATGTTTTAATTCTCTGTTAATAATCTCTGCATCCTACAAACACTTTTCCTGTCATTAAATAATACGGAAATTAATAAAAATTAATAAAAACTAATTAAATATAAACCGTCCCAGGCGGCTTTCAAACCCGCGTGTTCTCCTTCGCAAGTACTGCTTAACTTAGAGTGTTAACATGGGGATAGTAATATTTTAGTTTACCTGGCCGCGTGTAGATGGCGCCACAAGTGACTCACCCTATGACACACGCGAAGGGGTGCAAAGCTCTTATCCTCTTTCGAGGGCGTGGGTTCGAACCCCACTTCTGACATGATTCGCTCTTACTTTCAAAATCATCCGTCTCGGGATAAAATTACGAATACCATCTGCTGTAGCGGCCTAGTCGAGGGGTCGGACGTTTTGGAAAAAGTGTACGGGATTTCGAAATCCAATTTGATTTCTTCGGATTTGGTTTGATTTCGTCGGATTTCATATGATTTCATTTGATTTCACAGGATTTCGTTAGAATTCGTCGGATTTCACTTGATTTTGTCGGATTTGGTTTGATTTCGTCGGATTTTGTTTGATTTCAGAATTCGATAAAATCCAATGGATTTCGTCTAATTTTGAGATTTTTACCGTGATTTCGACAGATTTTGCGATTTCCCCTGTGATTTCGTGATTTCTTTTAATTTTATATTTCATGAATTTTGTAATGGATTTCGCGATTTCTTTACTGATTTTATGATTTCTTTACTGATTTTGTGATTTGCTTACTGAATTCGGATTTTTTATGGGATTTCGAAATCAGCATTGATTTCGGATTTCTTAAGTTGAATTTCGCGGGTAGCGTACGGGATTTCATAAATGACCGACCCCTCGGGCCTAGTGCTGTGCGAGTACTCGATAAGAGTCCAGTACTCGATCGAGTATCGAGCCGAGCACTCGACTCGATAAGAGATTTTCTCAGACTCGGGAAAGTTTCGAGTATCAAACAAATAAATGGAAGGCCTTTAACTCTGAAATGGGATGTAGTAGCTACAAAAAATCTACTATAAAGTCACTCTTATTGGTTAACAGACGCAAGATTATTGCTGATTGGCTAGTTTAGATCATAATGCCAGTGTAATATAGTAGGGTAGTAGCTCCTAGCTGGTTCAATAGTGGAAGTAAAAAGTAACAAAATACAGTTATAAAGGCGCGTTGACAATTTTATTGCTATTTTATTTATTTACTTGAAGTTTAGCTTAGTAATTTTGGTTTGGGACTTGCGCGAAGTATAACAATGACTAGAAGTGACTTCGGCGAGGACTTGTCTATTACGAGAGCAATAGATTAACAGAAAGTGTATAAATACTAGAAAAAAATTACTAATTACTCGATAAATACTCGAAAGAGTTTTTCCCAATTAGTCGATACTCGATTCGAGTACTCGAGACTCGGCTCGATACTCGACAAGGGAAATTTTCAATACTCGAGACTCGAAACCGAAAAAGGCTCGCATCACAGCCCTGTTGTGCCCGGGGGTCAGTATGGCCGAGTGGTCTAAGGCGTCAGATACGATATCTGTATCCTCTTTCGAGGGCGTGGGTTCGAACCCCACTGCTGACAAAATTCGTTTTTAGATCCAAAATTAGCTATCTTGGGGTAAAATTAAGGATACCATCTGCTTTTGTCATAATTAGTTTTTAGTTTCAAATTATCT
>JAEQBA010001780.1:88386-123623 GCA_019434445.1 Phalangium opilio
GTTTACAACCAAACCTACTGATGTGTTTTGTTGAGTTTGGATTTTTTCTAGAAATAATGCAAACGCTGCTGATTCATGCCTTATCCCATGATCTAATGATTTGGCCTTAACAAATGATGCAATTCCATTATGGGATATGACGATTTTGAGCCAAAATATCCTCACCTTGCATTTATGAAGGCCCTGTTCCTTGGGTATATAACCATTGAACAGAATTCCATTGGAACGAAATTCCATTGGACCGAAATAAAAAATAAGTTGTTCTAATTGACCGAAGCTAGCCGGCTGTTCCCAATGGACCTAATTCCCATTGAGCAGACTTCCCATTCCTGTTAGACAGAAGTCTCGTTGGAGCAAATTTCCCATTGGCGTGATTTCGCATATTATCGTATTCCCATTGAGCAGACTTCCCATTCCTGTTGGACAGAAGTCTCGTTGGAGCGAATTTCCCATTGGTGCGATTTCGCATTTTATAATGCTATATTTATTAAGGTCCTTGAAAAATAAACATGGGACTTTTCCAAAATATTCTTATTTTCTAGGTTGGCCTTGGGTTAGGGTTAGGGTTAAGTTAGGGGTTAGGGTTAGGGTTAGGGTGAGGTTAGGGTTAGGGTTAGGTTAGGTTAGGTTAGGCTCGGTGTGTCGAATTGGATATAGACAAATTCATTTATTCCATAAATAAGTCGTTCACATGACCAATCTGTCGAATGGGATTTCCGACCGAATGGGATTTTCGGCCGAATGGGATTTCTGTCGAATGGGACTTTCGGCCGAATGGGATTCGATCGAATGGGCTTCCGCGTCATCGATCGAATGGGATTGTCGGTCTAATGGGATTCTGCCCAACGGATTCTATCCAATGGGATATAAGCGTTCCTTGCGGTAGTAAGACTTGCAAAGGTTCTTGGTATTTATTTACTTGTCTTCCTCAACACTTTCAGCGTATTCAGCAAGTGTGTACGCATCCAGGTCATTGTCCAACAGTTCTACGTTGGCCCTTACTTCTTTTATCGTTCTTAAGTTTCTTAACACTAAGCCTTTGTCTAAAATTAATCTGTCATTTTCGGGTGGTGGAATGGGATGGGATTTCCCGCCTTTAACGCTGATAATGAAATATATCGGGCAAAATGAAACACAATTCACAATGCTTAACCTTACCAGTACAATTAAATGCAATGCTTAAACTTACTACTATAATCCCATCCTTTTAAATATACGAACGAAAAATATCACCACCTCGCCACAATCATCTCCCATTCACTCCCCCTTCAATGACGAACGAAATATATTATACTGCCAAAGGCGGTACTCTTTCACGACGACGCCAACAACAGGGCAGGTCAAACTAATACCCACATCGTAGATGTACATCATACGATGAGGCTAAAAAAAACTTACAGTCGCTAAAATTTCAACAACTTTCCAATTGATCCATATGTCCTAAATGTTCAGTAACCAAACTTATGATCGACCTTTCAACTACACTACCCGTAATATTCCTCGGAATTTAATTACTTAACCTTCACTCATCTTCCAAATCCTGAAACATCCCCAAAATTTTGGAACAAACAAATTTATTTACCATCAATCCAATTAAAATTGCAAATTAAATAATCAGAGAAATAATCTAAAAAATACTTACGGCGCAACAAACACACTTCGCCTGTCCCGTTGAACCACGCAAAACTGATCAAACCGTTAATGACTTCGTGGGACGCTCCACGAGACAACCGCTAAATAAACCACAGAGAGACGACATTTCCCGCAAAAAATTGCCACACACAAATAAGGCGGGAAATTAAAAAAAATCCCACCAATTAATTACACCGAGAGCGCCTGCAAATGGACTTTGAAGTTTATCTTCAAGATATTCTTTATTATTTAAGTGCACGAAACGCCAACTGGCATTGTTGTGCAATTAAGCGTAACTAGTCATTGAAGGAAAAAGGAGGTTTACTTGGGTGGTGACGGAACGGGGGGTGTATGGGGTCAAGTCACCACCAGGAGAGACAGACGGCTCTGCCACCATGTGTCGTATCCCTCCAAACTTTGTCGCTCAGTTTGGCTTACAGGGGCGCGTAACACCCCACACAAATTCCAGTGGCTTTGTGGCGCCACACGAGCGCCCGGGGTTAAAGTTCACTACAGAGAGATAGCGCCCTGATTTTTTACAATGGTTAAAAAATAATCAGTCTTTGGAAATCCCCCGTTGTTATTTGGAATAGGGGAAGGAACTAGGTGAAAGAATAATAATGCCAAATATTGGTTGTTTTTTCAAAGTTACCAAAGGTCAGGGAAAAATCCCGTAAAGGGTGCAACACTTCACGTGCTGCATGAAAAAGCGTGAAAAATAATGGTCAGAAACGATTCAAATTGATATAAATTTATTCATTAAACATTTTGCGTATTTAATTTTTGTTTGTTAATATTGATTTCAAGTTAAGCAAAAAAATATAGTACAAAAGTAAATATGAACTAGATATAAAGACGCGTACAGTTTCGACTGTGTATTAATTGTTTAAAGAAAACCCTAAAAGAAAATTTTCCACCCAACAGTTTCACGCAAACCATATTTGAAAGCAAGAATTTAATTATCAAAGTAGAATTTAAATTCAATTAACCTTGACTATATTAAGATTAATAATTTTTTGAAAAATAAAATTAATATCAAGAAATTAAAATTTATATTTGTGATTGTATCATTAGTTAACAAGGTTAATTTAAAAAGATAGTATAGCTATCCCTGATAGTACCAATTAAAAACCAAAATTAAATTTCGTATTTCACTTTTTAATTTTAGAATTTAATACCAAAAAGAATAGTACATAAATCAAAGAATGAAGTCGATATTCGTTTTTAAACATTCAAAATATCTAGAAACAATTGAGAACTTTCGTCGGAAAATTTGTTTAAAAAAACCCAATAAAATAAAAGTATTTCTTTAAAGTGAAATATTTTTTTCAAAAAAGTACGATCTTAACCTAACCTAATCTAAACCTAACCCAAGACTCACGCGCTTTCATTCTTTAATTATTAATAAAGACTTTCTTTCTAAACGGCTTAGATCAAAAGGTTTAGATAATTTCTTTTTACAAACCAAAACATTTTCAGTCAAACAAATTGCATTGCTTCTGACTAATTTAATTTGAAGGTGCTGAACACGAATATCGACTTAATTTTTAATTTAATTAATTGCCCGGTAAACTGGACTTATACTCTTTCGCATAAGACCGATCCACCATTTTAATTACGGGTTAATATTTTGAAACCGAATTATAATAAAGAAATCGTTTTCATGAAAATCAAAAATACACGAGTGGCTAAAAGTGCGCCTCGTCTTAGTTTTAAAAGAAACAAAGAACAATTTTGTCGAAAAGGTGTCAATAGACAAAACTAATTAATAAGTAGGAATAAGTAGCAATATTAGGGGTAAAAATACGTCCAATTTAGTAATATTTTGGAAAAGGTAGAAATGTATTCAGTTGATGATATCAAAAACAGGCGCACATTTAGCCGCTTATAAAAAACACGAACCAGTGAAAACTTAAACGAAAATTTCAGACAAAATAACAGATTATACCTTAAAAGTCCGGCTGCTTTTACCAACTAAAAAAGGAATTAAATATTAAAAATTAGAATAAATGATCTCTTATTACAATATGATAATTAGTACATTTAATTAGTCTTAAAAATTATCAAGGACTACTGCGCCATTCCCCCACCATTGCTGTAGTGGCGTCTACTAAATCGAACCACTTACCCCTAACCTTTCGCAGCCTGTGAGAATTCAACCAAATCCTATAGGGGTAAGGGACTCTGGCTAGCAGACGCCATGCACTAAACCAATGGCGGGTGGTGAGGCAGTAGTCCTTGATAGTTTTTAAGACTAATTAAATGTACTAATTATCATATTGTAATAAGAGATAATTAATTTTATTTTAATTACAATTTTTTTAATTAAGGTATAATAAGTTATGTTACCTGAACTTTTCCGTTAACAAGGTCTCGCTAAAATCTAGAAGGAACATTGCAGTATTGAAACTCGATCTCTGGACGAAGTTAATCGCTTCGAATCTCGGTTCCGTGAAAACGGCGCTTAAGAGTATACTAAAATGAAGGCTTTCAAGGCGGTAGTGTCTCGTATAATTTAATATCAAGTTGGGTTGAGTCGGATTATAGACAGCAAGGGGGCAGACTATAGTCCTCTTTCAGATCCCATTCAGACATCGGAACTTAATAGTCGATGATCAATTTTCCGCTAAGCTTTATTACCCGGATACACGATAACAGAATGCGGGTACCCGCCCCGATACACGATAAGCAAATTTATCAGTAACCGAATTCAGTTCGAAAACCAAAAAATCACTATACGCGCACAGGTTTAGAAAGTTTATATTTGAAATTTTGAAAATAGCTAAAGTTATTTTGAAGTATTAATTAGAGTCAAAATGCTCCTCCTGACTAGAGTCGGCAGAGACCCCCGAGGGTGTTAATCCGGCACTAGTTCCATTTTTTAAATCATCAATATAACTACTAAGAAATTCCACTACATCTTCACGTTTACCACGACGAGCTATGTCTAATGGCGTTTCTCCGTCTTTATTTTTAAACTGGGGATTAGCGCCGTGTTCTAGTAACAATTTCACGACATCAATGTGGCCCCCATAAGCGGCACGGTGCATTGGCGTTTTTCCTTCCTTATTCTTTAAATCCGGATTAGCGCCGCGTTCTATTAACAATTTCACGACATCAACGTGGCCCCCATAAGCGGCACGATGCATTGGCGTTTCACCGTCGTCATTCTTTAAATCGTAATTAGCGCCGCGTTCTATTAACAATTTCACGACATTAACGCGACCCCCATAAGCGACAAGGTGCATTGGCGTTTCACCGTCGTCATTCTTTAAATCGCAATTAGCGCCGCGTTCTGTTAACAATTTAAAGACATCAACGGAACTCCAAAAAGTGGCCTCGTGCATTGGCGTTTCACCCCTGGCATTCTTTAAATCGCAATTAGCGCCGCGTTCTATTAACAGTTTCACGACATCAACGTGGCTCTTATAAGCGGCATGGTGCATTGGCGTTTTACCTTTGATATTCTTTAAATCGGGATTAGCGCCGCGTTCCAGTAAGAATTTCACGACATCAACGTGGCCCTCATAAGCGGCAATGTGCATTGGCGTTTCACCCCTGGCATTCTTTAAATCGCAATTAGCGCCGCGTTCTATTAACAATTTCACGACATCAACGTGGCCCCCATAAGCGACAAGGTGCATTGGCGTTTCATCCCTGGCATTCTTTAAATCGCAATTAGCGCCGCGTTCTATTAACAATTTCACGACATCAACGTGGCTCTTATAAGCGGCATGGTGCATTGGCGTTTTACCGTTGATATTCTTTAAATCGGGATTAGCACCGCGTTCCAGTAAGAATTTCACGACATCAACGCGGCCCCCATAAGCGGCAATGTGCATTGGTGTTTCACCCATGGCATTCATTAAATCGCAATTAGCGCCGCGTTCTATTAACAATTTCACGACATCAACGCGGCCCCAAGAAGCGGCAAGGTGCATTGGCGTTTCACCGCTGTCATTCTTTAAATTGTAATTAGCGCCTCGGTCTATTAACAATTTCACGACATCAACGCGGCCCCATACAGCATCACTGGCACGGTGCATTGGCGTTTCACCGCTGTCATTCTTTAAATTGTAATTAGCGCCTCGGTCTATTAACAATTTCACGACATCAACGCTGCCCCATACAGCATCACTGGCACGGTGCATTGGCGATTCACCGTCGTCATTCTTTAAATCGGGATTAGCACCGTGTTCTATAAACAATTTCACGACATCAACGCGGCCGCTATAAGCGGCGTCGTGCATTGGCGTTTCACCCGTGGCATTCTTTAAATCAATATTAGCACCGCGTTCTATTAACAATTTCACGACATCAACGTGGCCCCTTTCAGCGGCACTGTGCATTGGCGTTTCACCCCTGGCATTCTTTAAATCAATATTAGCTCCGCGTTCTAGTAACAATTTCACGACATCAACGTGGCCCCCTTCAGCGGCACGGTGCATAGGCGTGTCACCGTCTTCATTCTTTAAATCGGGATTAGCGCCCCGTTCTAGTAACAATTTCACGACATCAACGTGGCCCCCATAAGCGGCAATGTGCATTGGCGTTTCATCATTGATATTCTTTAAATCCCATTTAGCGCCGCGTTCTAGTAACAATTTCACGACATCAACGTGGCCCACAAAAGCGGCACGGTGCATTGGCGTTTCACCCTTGATATTCTTTAAATCGGGATTAGCGCCGCGTTCTAGTAACAATTTCACGACATCAACGTGGCCCCCTTCAGCGGCACGGTGCATAGGCGTTTCACCGTCTTCATTCTTTAAATCGGGCTTAGCGGAGCGTTCTAGTAACAATTTCACGACATCAACGTGGCCCCTTTCAGCGGCACTGTGCATTGGCGTTTCACCCCTGGCATTCTTTAAATCGCAATTAGCTCCGCGTTCTAGTAACAATTTCACGACATCAACGTGGCCCCCTTCAGCGGCACAGTGCATAGGCGTTTCACCGTCGTCACTCTTTAAATCGGGATTAGTGCCGCGTTCAATTAACAATTTCACGACATCAACGCGGCCCCCATAAGCGGCAATGTGCATTGGCGTTTCATCATTGATATTCTTTAAATCCCATTTAGCGCCGCGTTCTAGTAACAATTTCACGACATCAACGTGGCCCACAAAAGCGGCACGGTGCATTGGCGTTTCACCCTTGATATTCTTTAAATCGGGATTAGCGCCGCGTTCTAGTAACAATTTCACGACATCAACGTGGCCCCCTTCAGCGGCACGGTGCATAGGCGTTTCACCGTCTTCATTCTTTAAATCGGGCTTAGCGGAGCGTTCTAGTAACAATTTCACGACATCAACGTGGCCCCTTTCAGCGGCACTGTGCATTGGCGTTTCACCCCTGGCATTCTTTAAATCGCAATTAGCTCCGCGTTCTAGTAACAATTTCACGACATCAACGTGGCCCCCTTCAGCGGCACAGTGCATAGGCGTTTCACCGTCGTCACTCTTTAAATCGGGATTAGTGCCGCGTTCAATTAACAATTTCACGACATCAACGCGGCCCCCATAAGCGGCAATGTGCATTGGCGTTTCATCATTGATATTCTTTAAATCCCATTTAGCGCCGCGTTCTAGTAACAATTTCACGACCTCAACGTGGCCCCCTTCAGCGGCACGGTGCATAGGCGTTTCACCGTCGTCACTCTTTAAATCGGGATTAGCGCCGCGTTCAATTAACAATTTCACGACATCAACGCGGCCCCTTTCAGCAGCACTGTGCATTGGCGTTTCACCGTCTTCATTCTTTAAATCGGGATTAGTGCCGCGTTCTATTAACAATTTCACGACACCAACGGAGCCCCCAAAAGCGGCACTGTGCATTGGCGTGTCACCGTCTTCATTCTTTAAATCGGGATTAGCGCCCCGTTCTAGTAACAATTTCACGACATCAACGTGGCCCCCATAAGCGGCAATGTGCATTGGCGTTTCATCATTGATATTCTTTAAATCCCAATTAGCGCCGCGTTCAAGTAACAATTTCACGACATCTACGTGGCCCACAAAAGCGGCACGGTGCATTGGCGTTTCACCCTTGATATTCTTTAAATCGGGATTAGCGCCGCGTTCAATTAACAATTTCACGACATCCACGTGGCCCCAATAAGCGGCGCCGTGCATTGGCGTTTCACCGTCGTCATTCTTTAAATCGTAATTAGCGCCGCGTTCTATTAAGAATTTCACTACGTCAATTTGACCCTGGGATGAAACAATGTGTAACGGGGTCTTTTTATCCTCAGAGTCTCCACAGTTCACGTCAGCACCGGCATTTATTAAAAGTTCTGCAATTTTAACGCGGTTGTTTGAAGAGGCAGGGTGTTTTCGAGTCATGTCTAGTTAAAAAAAAAGAGCATGTATAACCAGAAGCCGATTAGGCTTTACACATGAAGTACGTAACATGCGCCTGGGGGTGCTACACGATATTCTCTAAGCTCCTAGGAAAGAACCTCCCCTTACGCGGAGGGAAATAGTTCAGTAACGCGGCTCCTTCGGATCCATCCGATCCTTCCGCCTAAAGAACCGATTTACCACGTACCTAAATTCGAGAACTACTAATAAGACTGAGTAATTTGTCTAAAATATTCTTTAGATAAAACTCTTCACAATACCAAAGATTATTTGGGAGTAAGGCGTTAAAATGTTATCAATCTGGGTAGCTTTTGCTTGGACTATTTAAGACGCCGTACGTTTTTTTTAACGAGGTATTTTTCTGTTCTCGCCGTTACGGCAAGCCCGGCCGCCGGCGGCTCGAAATGGGCCGCTCGGCCTCAGCCCCTGATATCTAGCCAAGGCTTAGTGTAGTTTTCGTGTATAATTTTATACGCAGAGCTATATTTATGTTGAAAATTAAAGAAAATCTTATAATATTTAGTTGACGACTTAGTAAATGTCTCAAAAAATTTCGAAACTTGAGCTTTAAAACGTTGAATATTTTATAACGCCTACCGAACGATACCGCAAATTCGCCTTCCGGGCTTGCCGGTTATGTCGACGGCGAGGTCGAGTCGAGGTCCCTCCCATGCAAGAAAATAGTAATAGCCGTCGCCGATTGGTCTGGCGTTAAAGAGGTTATCTATGGTTAGGGGGCTCATGATTGGTTAAAAGCTTTTTTGTTCGTCTGCTTAGTTTTTACTTCGGGAATGTCATGAAATCCATGGCCAAAGCTATGGAAAAGTGGGACTTACGTACTTAATGTGTGAAGCATAATCCGCTTTTGGTATAACTAATCACGCAATCGAAGTATAGCCAACCCCCTTGTTATTTTATTTAACCGCGGAATTCTCACTCACACCATGGCCAACTATGGCTGCGTTCAGAAACACTCATCAGGAAAAACAGCGATGTTTGGGAAAACGTAATCGGTGTTCTTTTGACGTCATGATGACGTTGCAGTTGTTGAACTGCACAATTTTGCGTAATCGATGCTTTTCAAAATGGCGACGATAATATGATAACGTTATGGCAGAGGCTTAAATAACAAAACCGAACTATTTACAAAGATATCATAGGGTAATGGCAGCCCTCTGGGTTTGACTGTATTAAGCTCTATGGGGAAATAACATGGGGTGCCTATGTCTACACTTCAATTTATCAACTAAATCAAAACGTCTTCCTCTTAAAATTCTGTCATAATATTTTTTTTTTATTTTTTTTACCGAAATAATTTATAGCTTTTTAGTATTATTTTCCATAAGGATGATATTTGTCAATTCTTCATTATTTATGATTGCGGGAGATTGGGATGTATTTCCCTCCATTTTTTTTGTCACGGCGCAAAATGACGAAATTTACGTCATGAATCCGATGCTCATCGAAAAAACCTCCTCTCACAGCTGATTTTCTGATGCGCATCCGATGAGCATCATGACGTCATGCCCAAAGACGCGAAAAACTGTTCAGTAAAACATGGATGTCATCTTTTAGTCACCGATGTTTTTGATGCCGGTAACTGAAAGCAGCCTTAAATAACCTTCTTTCGGCGGTAGAAGGCCTGCCAGCTTTACCCGAGACCCATGTTAAAAAACGGCTAGCAAAAGCGCCCCTAGTTCCGACTTTCGCCGTTAGGTGCACTACCAACTCAGTTTTCCTCGTAATGCTTTTTCCATGGATAAAGAATGGGCGTGAGGACATTTGTTTTCACTCTACAGGATAGGCAACTCCCTATTTAGGACGACAGCTTATTCTATATATACTCTATTACAGTATCGGTTGTCAGCAGGCGCAAAGCTAGGTGTCTATGTAACGTAGCTTTGTACGTGCTGTCAAGAGACGAAAAACTTCAGGATCTTCAGGATTTTAAATGTTCGCGAGTTTTTCGCTCGAGTGCACGGACCTCTAGTTTCAAATACGTGTAAAATTGCCTACAGCCTACTACCGTCTCTTGTCAGTACGCACAAAGCTAGGTTTACATAGAAACCTAGCTTTGCGCGTGCTTACAACCGATGCTGTACCAGAGTATATACAGAATAAGCTGTCTTTCGAGATAGGGAGTTGCTTATCCTATAGGGAGCTAACAACTGGATACAGGTAAGAGATAATCTGACGTCACGCAGACACCATCTGGTTGGCATTTTTACGCGTAGAATACTGTTTCCAACCGTTAGGGGGGATGAAACTCCAGTAAGAGATAGAAGGGTGTGACGTTTCAGGGTCAGAACTGTTAGCTCGCTATAGCATGAAAACAATTTTCCTCGCGCGCATTCCTTATCTATGATTTTTATGTAAACAAACTTCCTTCGGACCAAGGCCTAATTCTAGACGGCGCATTTCTCCGCCTTAAAAAGAACTCCAATTTTGAATGTTGATTATTCGTCAAATAACGGACGGAGAATTATGAAATAGGTCTCAAAAAATAATTTATAAATTACTTGACTTCTCATTTAAAAGTCGGCCACGAAAACAATCGGTAAATATATTAAAAACGCCCTAAAACCGAGACCATTTTTGAATTTTTTTCCATAGAAAAAGCATTACTAAGAAAACTGGGGCGATTTTGCTAGTCGTTTCTTAACATGGGCTCGAGTAAATCTGGCAGGCCTTCTACCACCGGTATTCTAAGTTGGCCATGCTCAGACATATCACAACATAACATTAATGACGATCGTTTAAATGTTTTGTATGAACTAAACCATCGAAAAGCCAACTTCTTAGCCAAGGCTTATAGCGATTTCCACTGACTGCACTAGAGCACTCTAAGTGCACTCTCGGCGCGTTTGGGTCCGCCACTGGGAACACGAGTGCAACACTCGCCCAGAATCGCGTTTTCCACTGACCCCAAAAACTGCCCGAGAATTGCTCTTTCGTGCTCTGAAAAATTCGACGGAGCGAGGGTGCTCGAGTATGACGTAATAAAATTAAAATGGCGGACTATGCGGTATCTCATAGAAGACAGGCTCTCGCTTATGCTTATTTATTTCTGGAATCATCTTCTTAAAGTTCTGAAGATGATTACTTCCTAAAAACAATAATTATTGCAGAGACGTCGATCATTATTCAAAATAGATATTTTGTAAATTAATTGAAATGTTAAGTCTATTAATTGGTTTCAGCCCATTTGCGTCAAGATATACACACTTTATTACAATTTCGTTTCCGGCCCCAATTTTGATTATTCAGAGCGCGCTCGGACCTCTTGATCGTGTTCCACTGACGAAACTATTCTCTCCAAAACTCGCTGAGGGCAGTTACGTCATCCTAACCCTGAGAGCACTCTTTGGAGCAGTCAGTGGAAATCGCTATTAATTTCCACCGCGCCGACAGACGCAGACGCGAGCCATTTTCGCTCCCAAAATCACAATATAAAAATAGTGCTAAACCGGAAGTAAGTAAGTTAATGCGCGTGGGCGATAAAAATTGGGGTAACTATTTCTTTGGGAGTTAAGCGGTGTATGAATCCGCTGAACTTTACGGCGACATTTTGTTGTTACGGGCTTTTCAACTAGTTTCATACTTATTATGAACTCCTGCCTAAGTTTATAATATAGTTGGGGAGTCATTGCATTTTAAACGGTTAATAATACGAGAAAGATTAAAGCAAATACGAAACCATAAATTATGAATAACGAACCGAAGTTGTGTTTTCACGAAAAATTAGAAGCGACACTGGGAATATTTCTGTCCACGTCTACACTTAGTAAGAATGGTGAGAAGTGAGCGAGTACTGAGTACTCTAGTAAGCGAGGAACCATAAAGATTACTCGTGTCGCATCTAAATTAGGGATATCAACTTGCCACAAACCCAGTTTTCGGTTAACTGGTTTTTAAAAAAGGCCGGTTTAACCGTTCCAAAAATAAAAAAAATTGACAAAAACAGAAGCAGAAGCACTTAGCAGTGTGAGGAGTAACGAAACACTAAGCTTTTTTTACCATTCAGAAATCATGCAAATAAACTGACGTCTCACTAAAGTGCTGGCCATAAAAATCAAGTGACTGACGCGTGAATAGTTATGTTAGAGAACATCGGAAAACGGGCCTTTTTTCAATTTCATAAACTCAAAAAAAAAAAAAAAAGCCAGTGCTCCGGATTTGAAAAACGGTTTTTGATATCCCTAATATCAGAAGTGAGATGAGACTAGAAGTGAAGGGCTCTAGCATTGGTAATAGATCCTGGCATTAGTGAACAAATTTGAGGATTTTATGCCGCTTCAATCGCGCCTACAATAGAGAGAAAAAAATTGGTAGAGTTCCAAAAAAATTTCTTACCCCCTTCCCCTCAACCTAAAGCGGCGGATCACGGACGCCGGTGCTTGAATCTAGTTCGGCCGTCTACCACCGCGAGCGTCTCACGTTTTGGAGGGGAAATTCTGAAACTGCCACCAGAGGGCCAACCGTTGGTGTGTGATCAAGAATATTCACTTTCGCCGAGTGAAGAATTTGGTTAGCTCAGTTCTTCTAGTCTCATCTCACTTCTGCTAATATAAATATGGTGTCTTTACATATGAGGACATAAAATTCAGTAAAAACAATAAGATAGAATAGTTTAGTCTTATAACCAACTATATATAAGAGAGAATTTCTGTATTTTTAATTTTGGCAAGAAATAAATTACCGATGAAAAAACTATGCATTTTAATGAATGCAGAAACAAATAAAAGCATTGGAACTTACCTATATCAGGCCTTGTTTCAACATCGGCACCATTCTGCATAGGACTAAATTCGCATGCCACATACAATGGACTAAATCTGTCACACTCTAGAGGATTGATGTCACTTCCGGCTTCTAATAGCTTCTGGACGATTTCAGCATAACCAAACCGGCAAGCCAAGTACAAAGGTGAAAAGAATCCAGCGAAGCCATCAGAAACCCACCGTTCAACTTTTTCGAATTGTCTTTCCTGATACTGAACTAAAAGCTTTAACAGACTTTGGTTATCTTTGGATAAAATATCCATCAAGTATTTGAGTGTATCAAGTTGACCTTCGCGGATTAGTACATGTAGAACGGTTTCTTTCGAGGCATTGTGGCACGCTGTTGGATTCTTGGGATAATTCTCATCTAAAAATTTCACGTAACATCGTAATATCTTCTCAGTTTCCTCGCAATTTTTGCCATTTCGAATGAGTACATCGAGGAAGGTTCGAATCACTGTAAATTCTGATTTTGACATTATTTCCCGAGTCAGAATTGACAATTTATTACAGGCGCCTGCGTTTCTCTTCGTATTTTTAGCCAGATACAAAAGGTAATCCACTACGAAATATTCAGCAAAGGTTCGATGCATAAACGTCAGATTTCCGATATAAACTCCCACCTTTAAAAGTGAATCCTCAACTTGACCACCTTCATAATCATATTCGGGATAATTCAATTCTTCATTTAAGTTTTCAGACAGTAAAAGTTGAAGAGCGTATTGTCTGTGTTTCTGAAGTATTAGTTTTTCCACAATTTCTTGCGCGTTGGTCAAAGGTATGTTACCGTCCGTCGAGGCACTTTTTTGAGTATAGTAAATTTCGATTTTACTTTTGATAAAATTTTCGTATAAATCCATTAACGATACGTTTTCAATCATTGCAGATTGATCATTTGAAATGTTACGGAGCATATATGACGCCAATAATCTGCATTGTAATGGAACTCCCGTGAACTGTCTTTCGTTATCTTTTATAGAGTTGGATAAATTGTCAATTGATGTTGAGACGTATTTGTTCATATCTTCAAGCGTTCCCGGGAATTTTATATTAACAATATTTATTTGTTTTTGCAAATATTTAACAATGAACTCCACTTGATCTTCTTTCGAAAATGGTACCATAGTATGGGCCCAAGTGCTCAAACAATATTCCAACTGTTCCTTGGTATATGGCCTAGTTGATATTATAATTTTCTCGACACGAGTTTTCATCAACGCTTCTAGAATTTTTATGACCTGCCTATCATAAGTCGGACTAATTTCGTCAAATCCGTCGAAAAGTAACACCAATCTCCCGTTATTGGTTAACGAATTTTCGAACAACGTTTCTTCAAATGGATTTTTCAATTTCGTGTTTTCCCTGCCAGGTAAGATATATTTCAGCATAAAATCCGATAACTCTTTCGGATTTGCGATGGAAATTTCCTCTTTTTTCGCCGATTCTAAAGCCTTGGTGCACGTGTTTAAGTTGACTCTAATAACCCAATAATCCGGATATTTAAGTTTGGTTTTTTGGCCCAATACAGAAAGAACAGTTGATTTGCCCATCCCAGGAGTGTCGGAAATAATCAATGATTTGCCAGATTTTTCAATCAAGGTTTCTTCAGAATAGGAAGAACTCTGATCTTTGACCAAGTACTTTCGTAAATAATCCAGTTCACCACGTGACTTGTACCAAATTAAGTTTGAATTTGTATCAAACTTTAGCCAGTGAATGTTCTTCTTTGGATTTTGTTCGCATAAACGTTGAAAATCCTCATCTTCCGTTATTTGAACGCAGTTTTCTTGATTTGCGAAACGCGGATCGTTTAGAGCTATTAATTCGGAAGAGTCTATTTTCTTTAAACATTTTTCATCAATAACTTCTTTTAGTTGGAACTCTCGTGGAACATAATAATCTTCGACGTCCCCCAGACTCTCCAACTCCTCTCCGACCGGCAGGCCTGGTGATTAGTTATGACTTCATTTTTAATCAATTTAACTATAGTCATTGGATCCAGAATTTCTTCATATCGATCAAAACCCTCTTCGCGATAAAATCTTGTTAAAGTAAAGTTTTCTTTTCCTTGAAATTTGATTACTCTTCTCTTCATAAGATCTTCCTGGGCTTCAATGGTCAACTCGCTCCACGCGATTCGGTCGTGTTTTATCACATGCTCTATCATTAAATCTTGGTTATTCCCATCCGTTATTAAAACTAATTTGATATTAGTTTTAGTAGATTTAGTTTCGTCTCGCAAATCTTGTAGAAATTTCCAACGTTCGGTGTTCGAGCTGAGTTCGCCAGCGCATTCGATTAATATTATCGTTTCTCCCAAATTTTCGTGTTTTAAAAATTCCTTCAAAGTGAAGAAAGTTTCCACTGTTAATAAAGTTTGCAATTCAAAGGCCAAGATTAAATTATTTCTCTGTGAACCTGGAACTGCCGTCAGAGCCTTTGCCATAGCGATATCGGTTCCGTACTGAGCCTGAATTTCACAAACTTTGTCTGGTTTATTTTCGAAAAAGTTAATCATAGCATGCCAAGGATCTTTGGAGTCTCCGACCTTTAATTTGATTAAATCGTTGATTGTTTTTCGGTATTTTTCGCAGATGTCGTTGTAAATTGTTTTCCTATCTTCAAAATCGGTTAAGGCATCTTCGGTTTTCTTTTTTAATTCGGGAAAAAGTCGAAGCAAGCATTTAACGTATGGCACAAGTTGACGGATATCCGAATCAGAGTTGCAGGTAACGATATCACTTTGAAGACATATTTGTTTCAGTTTATTCATTATCTTGCTTTGATCTTCTTCTGAAATTTGATTGCAGTCAAAAATTCTATTCGGGATTATTTTCAAGTGCTGGAAAAGCTTCAAAAACTTTAATTCCGAATCGGTGAAAACGCTGACGTGGCATTGGTTTTTCTCAACGAGTTTCGCTTGATACCGAACTTTCAAATCTTTTTGCGCTTTTGAGTTAGGTCCATCGGTGTATGTTAAATATGCCGTCGTATCTTGCGGTTCAATTTTATTCACTACTTCGGCAAATTGCCAAAAATTGGCAAATTCCTTACCAAAAGATTTGATTTGCTTTTTCCCCAATATTTGTCTTCCAATAACTTTCATACCAGTCCACAAAGTGGGTTCAATTTCGGGCCAATCGACTACTTCTATTTCATCCGATGATGGAGTTTTCATTTTTGCTAAAAGACCTTCGAGGGAGTGAGACTGTTTTGTGTATTGAATAGCATCTTCGGAGATATTAATTTCAGGGAAAATTCGGTACAATTTTCCAACATGTTTATTGCAACAGTTGACGATATTCGGTGACGAGACATGGTTGGTTATGTCCAGGCGATGCAGTTGGATCTTTCTATCAGCATATCGAACGTCAAAATCATCTTCCATCTTTGCCAGCATATTCTTACAGCCTGGGCTATCAAAAACTTCAGTGTGTGCGTGGTAACCTTTGTAAGTCGCTCCTGCATCTTCTTGGTTTCGAATGTTGATAAAAATTCCTTTTTCCAACTTCAAGTACTTGAGGGAAAATGTCGTTACTTGGGCTAACCAACCACCTAAGGAATGTCCAGTGAAATATATTTCGAATTGGACGTTGTACTCTTGCTCAACTGAAGTGGCAGCTTCGTAAACTGTGTGCGTAAACGTGCAAGCGGCGTTCATCTGTCTAACATAACGATTCCACACGACTCCCATTAAATCGGCTCGTATGGTATCCAAGTTATTGGTTCCTCTATGCGCTATGACAATTCTGCGATGCTCTGGATGCCAAAATGCAGCACCAAAATATCCCCATCTTAAATCCCAGAACGCTGGACTTCTAGCGGTTGTAAGAAATTCCCAACCTTGAGGTAGTTGCAAACGTTCCTCGTAATCCTCATAAATATCCTCTTTATTTCGGTCCGGGTCTTTGTAAGCACTGTCCGCGAATTGCCCAAGCGTGTAACGATCCAGGAAAGGCAATACGCTCTCCAGCTGTTCTTCTTTAGCCCTTGTTTCTTTTGGTGTTTTAGTTTTGAGGTGGTTTAGAAAATTTTTGTTGCTGAATTCTAAGCGATTCTCGAGAGTTAATTTGTCTGAGACATCTTCAAAAGCTAAATTGTCAATTTCATTTTCCGCCTTTGAAACCGTCCCTGTTAAAGAAACCAGATTCAATATTGAAAATATTTAAAATAGAACCATGGACATTTAAGTAGATGGTCTTAGCAATTGTCTTCTTCGGACTCGGGGTGTGGAATAATAAGAGGATACAGATTGTTATCCTTCCATTATTCTTTTCTGCTTAAATGAAAGTGGAGAGACCGTCCTACCCTCATCATTGTAAGCGACAGTTTTTGAACTATGACCACCTAGCTAAAGGACTATGAAACTACATTCGGAGCGTATTATAAAATTTCCTACCTGGCCCTGCCATTGTAGAATTTGTATATTTTCCGCAGAAACTTGAAAACCAACCGCGGCAAGGTTATGTCATAATTTCACACTACAAAAAAAAAATAAAACAAGTAAATTCATTGAAAACTAAACTAAAAGTGAAAAAACATGATTCTATTTAAAATAGTAATGAGACCACTCACTTGACTTGGAATATTTCTATCCAAATTCTTCATCCGCCATTAATGGAGTGCAATTTCTATTGGTTAAGAACTAGGTATCAACATGACGTCGTTAATTGCAAACACTCCCTTACGAAAATAATGGGTCTTCATTTAGGAGCAGTTTAGACCAATTGCTTTTTTCACGTTGTTAAGAGGTCTTAAACCTCTTAATAATTTGCACCTGCGCGAAACCATTTTTAGTCTGATTTTAAGATGGTCTACAGACCTCTGTTTAGAATAGCCCTATACAACGTCTGTTAAAAGTATGGTTAGAAGATGTCCCTGAGAGGTCTGATTGGAAAATGCTCTATAGAAGTCTGAATATTAGATGCTCTATAGAAGTCTGAATATTAGATGCTCTGTAGAAGTCTGAATAGATGATGCTCAGCAGAAGTCTGAATAGAAGATGCTCTGTAGAAGTCTGAATAGAAGATGTTCTCGAGAAGTCTGAATGGAAGATGCTCTGTAGAAGTCTGAATGGAAGATGTTCTCGAGAAGTCTGAATGGAAGATGTTCTCGAGAAGTCTGAATGGAAGATGTTCTCGAGAAGTCTGAATGGAAGATGTTCTCGAGAAGTCTGAATGGAAGATGTTCTCGAGAAGACTGAATGGAAGATGTTCTCGAGAAGCCTGAATGGAAGATGTTCTCGAGAAGCCTGAATGGAAGATGCTCTCGAGAAGCCTGAATGGAAGATGCTCTCGAGAAGCCTGAATGGAAGATGCTATCGAGAAGCCTGATTGGAAGATGCTCTTCAGAATTCTGAATGGAAGATGCTCTCGAGACGTCTGATTAGAGGATAAATTCAAGTCGTCCGATGTTTAGGAGAAATTCGGGCTGAGTCACGCAATAAACGTATATAATATTTTTTCAATCATCACAATAAGTTTAAGCATTTTAGGTATTTTTATTTAAATGATAATGTCTTCAATGTCACTCCCACTTTGTTGCTCAACGGCGACGGACTTGCCTTTCCCAATAGATTCTTCATTTGAATCATCTGCTCTGCTGCATGGCTACAATAATCGGAATTATTTCACTATCATTTAAAACTTAGAACACCATAGAAGAATAAATCTTTTTTTTTTTTTATATTTACCATTTTTCGTTGTTTATAGTCTCAATTAAGTTGGCCATTTCAGATATTTCAGGCGTCGTTGGTAAAATCTATAAATATTTACATGCCACGAATAGAATATTAAGTATACTTTTCCCTGCTTACTATTAAAACAGCATACCATATTTACTTGGTACAATTTAGTCAAACGATGCAGGTTTAGTATGAAAATTAATCCGATGATACCTGACAGATCTTTTAAAAACGGGAATATGGAAGCGCGAAAAAACCGTTATGTACATAACCGGCAGGCTCTCACCCGACTGTGGCTCGATGCTCGAACATTCATTTCCCGCCTTTTTATTATACTTCCACGCATGCGTCAGGCTGTTTCTAGGCTAGAAACCTCTTATTTTTAGACCTTCTCACGCTTTCATGTTTTTTCCTTTAACCTTCTACAGTATGCATGTTCATTT
This sequence comes from Phalangium opilio, assembly GCA_019434445.1. Classification (NCBI taxonomy): domain Eukaryota; kingdom Metazoa; phylum Arthropoda; class Arachnida; order Opiliones; family Phalangiidae; genus Phalangium; species Phalangium opilio. The sequence goes on from JAEQBA010001780.1 coordinate 107,285, forward strand.
CCCGCCTTTTTATTATACTTCCACGCATGCGTCAGGCTGTTTCTAGGCTAGAAACCTCTTATTTTTAGACCTTCTCACGCTTTCATGTTTTTTCCTTTGATCTATCTACAGTCTGCATGTTCATTTCCCGCCTTTTTCTTACACAACCTGGCTGTTTCTAGGCTAAAAACCTATTATTTTTGGAACTTAAGCAAAAAGTCTCAAGCTTTAATTTCTAGACCTACAGTCTGCCCTTTTAAAGGTACTTATTTTAGACCTTTTAAACTGTTCGAACGGAAAACTTATACGAGTTTAACGCTGCTAAGAATGAAAAGACATAACTGTTTCATTGCATACCAAAATAGCGACGGTGGCTTAGATTAAGGATAAATTATTTTTTTCTTAAACACGAACCCCCCCTTCAACCGAACCCCAGAATATTTTGCTATTGTTAAGAAACTGATAGTTGATGATTGCTTTACAACGGAGACCTAGCCTTCTTAAATCGACATCCCATAAAAATGGTTGTTTACACTAGAAATGATGGCGCAGAAATAATTTCTGTCAATAATATTAATTCGCATCAGACTTCTGTTTGGGTTTGGGATGATATTTTTCTAAATGACATTGTTAACGTGTTGGAATATGACAAGATAATGAATAAACATAGACGTCTGAAAATGTAGATCATGATTTTCTGCGTCTATAACGACTTGCAGCTTACGACGTTATCCTTAACCCTGAGCATAAGCGTCTATAAGACTGCTTAAACATCTTAATATTAGACCGGACTGAAAAACGTACCTCTTGGAAAGAGGTAGAATTAAAACCTCTAAGTTGGTCTACAAGGGCAACAGATTTTAGGTGTCTTCTTTAACCCTGAACATAGGCGTCTTTAAGACGTCTTAAATATCTTAATGTTAGACCGGACTGAAGAACCTCTTGGAAAGAGGAAGAATGAAAGTCTCAAAGTGGTCTACAAGAGCAACAGAATTTAGATGTCATCCTTAACCATGAAAATAGGCGTCCTTAAGACGTCTTAAACATCTTATCTTAGACTGGACTGAAGAAACTCTTCAAGAGAGGAAAAAAGTAGGACCTCTATGTTGGTCTACAAGAGCAACAGAATTTAGATGTCATCCTTAACCATGAAAATAGGCGTCTTTAAGACTTCTTTAAACATCTTAATGTTAGACCGGACTGAAGAACCTCTTCAAAAGAGGAAAAAAGTACGACCTCTATGTTGGTCTATAAGGGCAACCGTTTTTAGATGTCATCTTTAACCCTGAACATAGGCGTCCTTAAGGCGTCTAAACATCTTAATGTTAGACCGGACTGAAGAACCTCTTCGAAAGAGGAAAAAGTAGTAGTCTATGTTGGTCTACAAGGGCAACCGTTTTTAGATGTCATCTTTAACCCTGAACATAGGCGTTTTTAAGGCGTCTAAACATCTTAATGTTAGACCGGACTGAAGAACCTCTTGGAAAGAGGAAGAATGAAGACCTCTAAGTTGGTATATAAGGGCAACCGATTTTAGATGTCATCTTTAACACTGAACATAGGCGTCTTTAAAACGTCTAAACATCTTAATGTTAGACCGGACTGAAGAACATCTTGGAAAGAGGAAGAATTAAGACCTCTAAGTTGGTCTACATGGGCAACCGATTTTAGATGTCATCTTTAACCCTGAACATGGGCGTCTTTAAGACGTCTTAAGCATCTTAATGTTAGACTGGACTAAAGAACCTCTTGGAAAAAGGAAAAAGTAGGACCTTTATGTTGGTCTGTAATTTAGGGAATCCAGAATTGCTCTTGGCTAGACCGTGCAAAGACGTATCATAAGCCTAAAATGGATCTTAAGTTAGACCATCTTAAAACTAAAGCTAAATATTGGTCTTATAAATAGCCTAAAATAAACCTTCGATCATCCCTATTTTTAACTTAGACTAATCAAGAACAAAATCAGACTTCTTTTAGTTTTTAAAGTGCAAGAATAGACCATGTTTAGACCGATTTATTTTCGTAAGGGTTGTTTCAAATATTGAAATCAAAACCTACCTTTTATCTTGTTAAGCCTTTTCACGAACAAGCTCCGGAATCATAAGCCGTTCAGATTAGCGAAAGAACAGCGCAGATTAAAATAACTTTTAACCACAATTACAATGTTCTTACTGAACGATCTACATCTATTTCAACTAATTTTAAGCAATTAAACTAAATATTCCGAATTTAGCGTTAATTTCCGTTGATAAGGCTAAGGACACGACTGAACTAAGTCCTTATCAGCTTGCAAAATTTCACTTCATTGTGAAATAACATCAGCCTAGATTAGTAACTCGGTGAAACTAACCTCTAAAAGGTTAAAAGAAGATAAGACTATAACACGCACTGCTTGGTTTTATCATTGTGAGATAGCAACAGCATAATTCAATTAAAAAAGAGTTTCAATAATGAATTTCTTGTTACTAAGGCAAAATAAAAGAATTGTCTTAGGGATTTGAAACAGTATTATGACTCAAGATGCTAGCAATTCCCAAGAATAGCAAACAAATACCAACTTGACTGTCACCCTGCTGTTACACTTATTGTTGTTACGTTTCTTATAATAATAATAATAATATTGCAATAGATATAGTAGTAAAATTATTTATTTACTATTTATAAATAGTACAATGGATCGTTAATGCTACTCCGTTGTACAGAAACGAGGATGGTTAAGTACGAGCGGGTATAAGACGTCATAAAACATAAAAGAAAGGATAATTAAGAATAGAGTGGCGTGGATTAAGTAAAAGATACGTCGTATAACGAGATAGCTTATTATAGAAATAAACAACTAATTCCAATTCAACAAATTGGCGCCGATTCCCTTTAAATCGGCTGGTAGTGCGGTAAAGTTGGTGATATTGAAATTCCCTTATGGGATAAGACGATTTCGCGCCAAAATATCCCCACGTGGCCACGTTGTGTTTATGAACCCTGTTTCTGTCGGTTGTAAGACTTGCAAATGGTTCTTGGTATTCTAATTCAGTTTAGTTCCTAAACCTTTTCAGCGAGTTGCGCGAGTGTGTACGCATCCAGTCCATTGTCAAACTGTTCTACGTTAGTCTGGGACCCTATTCTTTAAAAATCGAAAATCATTCGGATCACTCCGAATCCTTATGATTCGGATCGGCCTCATTAGGAGTGGACAGAAAAAACCGTATTCTTTAACCCCAATCCTTATCGTCAGTCGGGTACTTCGAAAATTTTCTCTCAATCCAAATGGACGTCACTTCCTCTTAAGCCACGTGTTGTTTTTCCCATCACGTGTGGTACTTTTCTACGCCCACTTCTTCCTTATTGGTCAATTTTATTAGGCGCGCTTTCAAATTGAAAGGATGGACACTTTGGTTTTTCCCAAGGAGTGGAAAATTTGGAAACGGGTCTTTGTATTGGGAATACATTCAATACGAAGAAAATTTTCTCTCTTTCGATTTCTTTTCTTAAGATACAAACACGTGCTTCTTTTTATTTTTGCACACGACATCTAGATGGCGTTTGCAAAAATGTTAGTCCATACAGAAATATTGACGAGGGAAAAGCCACTCTGTAATAAAGTCTTTCTGAGGGCGTACAATGGGAAGCGTACTACGCCGTATAACGCGGAAATACACTCGTGATTACTTTTTACAGTTTTTATTACAATATTAGATTGGATTGTAGGCATATCGCCCGAATTTACGGCATTTAAACCTCCAAAGAGGTAATACGGGACTTACGAGGTTACCGCCCCCTTTTCGGAGAGTTGTTCTGCCAAGGCTACAGAGCGCCTTCGACGACAGGCAATGTCAGCCACTAACTAAAGGCCGCCGACAGGTTATGGCAGCGCCCTCAGAAAACCTCTCGTAAATCCCGTATACCGGGGGAATACGCCAGTGCCTTATCCCTCGGACGGCGTGCGCTTCTCGTTGAAGAGGGGAAAGCCACTCTGTAATAAAGTCTTTCTGAGGGTGTACGATGGGAAGTGTATTATGCCAGTGCCTGATCTCTCGTTCGGGGCTGCGCGTCGTGCGGGTTTCTCGCTACGTTGCCTACGTTAATCAAGGCCTGTGCGCGGTGCCGAATTAATTTTCTCGCGCTTAGAATTTTAAATACACATTTTCGCGCGCGTTTCGGTCCAGCTATCAATGAACTGTCGCGGTAAAAAGGGAGAAAATAAAAAGTCGTGTTTGAGTCCAGGCCTGATACTGAGTCACTTTTCTCACTTAAAATCACTTTTTTTAAATTCGGTCACTAAAAGTCACTTTTTCGAAAATTAGTCACTATTTATCACTTTTTTTAGGTTTCTTGAAATTTATCTTTTAAAATCGGGAACGCGTTCTGTGTACTGTAGGAAACCGCCCATATTTCAGTGCTTTCCGACGACAATCTAATAGCGTTTTCCTTTGGGTCCTCGCGGAGCGCTCCCATGGAGGAATAAAACTAGGAGATCCTATTCTTCAAAAACAGTCTTCAACGAAGCTGGAAACTACTACTACCATTTTTATTGCTCCTTGGGAGCGCTCCGCGAGGACCCAAAGGAAAACGCTATAAGCGCAAGCCAGGAGGATCCTCCTGGCGCAAGGCTCGTAGAGAGAAAAGGCCTGAGGGAGCTACGGTACTGTTACTGCTGTAGCAGGTGTTTTTTTTGGGGGGGGGGGGGCAAAGTTAAAATCGTCTGCTATTGTTTGCTTTCGCGCCGAATCCTGAATCTCAATTTCAAAAAGAAATAGACAAGAAAAAATCGAATCTCATTACGTCTTTCTTGAAAAAAAATGTGATAAAATTTGCACTTCCTATATTATTATTTTAAATAATAACCAATTGCCATAAAAAGTCATAAAATGTGATTATTAATTGTTATAAATGAGAAATATTGCTGTAACAGCATTATATCAGTATTTTTTCCACTTTGAAAAGTTCATTAGCGATATTTTTTAATCACTATTTAGTCACTTTTCAGTTACTATTTTTAATACGGTTAGTCACTTTTTTCACTATTTTTTAGGCTGTAAGTGAGTATCAGGCCTGTGTTTCTTAAAAGTCGCCCCCTCCGAAGCCACCGCGCACAGGCCTTGATTAACGTAGGCAACGCTCGCTTTCACGGCGATTCGAATTGCCGACGGCAATGCTCTAAGCCTTTGCTTATCTGAATTTTCTACTTTGATTTAAACTTGTACAGTCTCATCCAAGATTTAAATATTAATTTTTGTGGTCTAAGTGAGACCATTTTTGTTCGTAATATATTATTTTACTAATAGCTCCTTAGAAGATTGTGTTAACTCGTTAGTTACGAACGTTTTGGCGTGTTAGTTAGAGACAATCAAACGCAAAGTAGAAATTAAACAGGATGATATTTATTTGCATGGTTACATGGTGGTCACGTTTACGAGAATAATCTCCTCTCGCCTTTCTCTCGGTTGAGCGTTCTCGATCGGTATCGATTGATTTTGTATTGAATAGGAAGGGTTGCCATCTAAGGAGTAACGCGGGTTTGGCGGGAATTTTAAATTTATCTTGGGAGCTAACAATTGCGTCAAGTTTTGTTTATTTACTACTTTAAGAGGAATTTTAGCTTGACCATAGACCAATTCGAATATTACATACAGAGATAAAAACTTCCAGGGGCAAGCCGCCATTCTGAATAATAGACCGATAAAAATATTCGCCTACTAGTTGTTTTCACTGCAATACACACCGTCGTTATATACACACCGTAATGCCAAATCCTCCATTATGGGAAAGAAGCAAATTCACCTTTCTCGTTTACACTCCAGGGAAGTGAGATTTCTATAGCGAAAGCGGTCACATACCTGGGCGTCCGATTTAACCCGCATGATGACTACCTAGCCGACTTTGAAACCTCTCTTGCTAGTAAGGCAAATCGCCACCTTGGAGCGATAAAACACAAGGGCTGCCATTCCTACAATAAGTACCGCGTCATTCGGAACCTTTGGAAGAGCGTTGCAGTGCCAAGTCTAACCTATGGGAACGAGGTGCTCTGTCTCAAGGAGTTCGCGAGAACAGCGTGTGAGCGTGCTCAAACCGCTGCGGGTAAAACAGCTGTGGGTGGCAATTTTATGACGGCAACGGCAGCCATTACTGGCGAGATGGCTTGGTCTTCCTTTGTCTCCAGAGAGGCTAAGAGTAAACTACGTTACCTTGGACGCCTAATCTTCATGGAGGAATCCCGGGTCACCAAACAGATTTATAAATACCTGCGGGCAATGGGTCATCGTACTCGACGGGTAAACCGCCTGTCGTTCCTTGACAGAGAATATGGCAGCGGAGCCAGCAGATCGGGAGCTTCATCTCATAGAGAATGGTGCATCATTGTTGATACTTCTGTTAAAGCCCTATCAGAGAAGAAGTGGAGAAGTGAAGTAGCTCGCCACCACAGTCTATCAATCTATGCGGCGAAACTGACTCCATCGGTGGAACCCTTCTATGCCAACGGGATGGCGAGCGATTTGCTTTTCCTAGCACGATCTGGGGCACTCCCCACTGCGGCTAGATTGTCAGAAATTTTCACGGAAGACCCAACTTGTCCGCGATGTGGTGCCGCATGGGAAGATGTGGCGCATATTGTAATGGAGTGTCCCGCGTTCGACCACTTCCGTGTAAATGTTCCCCCAACTATGAGCCCCACCCTGAGGATGAAACTGGGGTTTGAGACGGCAACCCGAAAGGACGCTGTGGCGTCGACCAAACTATTACTCAAAGAGTGGAACACTATGCGCCTGACTTCTCAAGCTAACGCGTGAAGAAAGCCCTGTTATTTATACATTTATTTATACATTTACTTCTATTTTATTTGAACTTATATAATTTTGTTAAAAAGCTGTACATTATACTACTTGTGAGCAATTACTTGCTCCTCCCTGATTTAAAAGGGATTCACCTATGTGAAAAGTTAATAAATATTCATTCATTCATTCGAGAGGCTCAAAAGTGTGGTCCATCATGATTGGTCGGAATATGTGGTCAACTTAGTAGAGCGTTTTATACTAATAACGCTATGAAGAGTTGGCCGTCAAAAACAACGTTTTCCGATCAGGCAGGGAAATAAGGTTTTAAGTATTTTTCTGGATAAAGCAGACAGGTCACCACTTATCTCGAAATATTATATTATACTCGTTAGTCGTGTAGAGCTGGAGGCCGGCACGTCCGAGGCTTAGCCTCTATTTTGAAAAAGTTAATTAACAACTAAAATAACAATAAAAAAGCCTTAACTGCGTTGTTGATAACAAGAACTCTAAGCAGACGACAACTAAGAGTAATGAAAAAAATCTTCTTAGTTCAGGATTTCAAGTAGAATCGAGAATAATATGAACCGAACTGACTTCAATTCCAAAATCCAGTACTACTGAGGGAAAAACAACTTACAGGCGAATTTTTTTATCGGTCTATTTCCCTTACGCCAGGACACATCGCTAGAGGCATGACCGGGTTTGCTAGCCTCTAACACGCAGTGAGCTTGGGCTGCCCTCTAGTGGTGTTTCGTGGCGGGAGAGAAATTATTCAGAATGGCGGCTTGCCCCTGGAAGTTTGTTTCTCTGCACGTAATATTCGAATTGGTCTATGGTCATGCTAAAATTCCTCTTAAATTTATACTACTGACTTGGCGGACATATCGACACTACTTAGGTTTACTAACGGGACCCAAATAAACACCACCAAAACTCTCCTGAGCCTCTGGGGTCGAATCCGGTTCAATTAATTTTAAAAGTCCAATCCATGAACTATATTTTTAATAATAACAATATTAATAGACTACGTGCGCGCTGTGCCTTGTTTTGCTAACAAATACCATAACTTTCACAAATATCAGTCTTGTAAATATCATATATTTGTTTAATGTTACGTCATGCTTGCGAGCCATCTTCAATGGCTCCTCCCTGCTATAAAAGGGATCTCTGTATAAGAAAGCTAATAAACCATTCATTCATTCATTCATTGGTCTATTGCAAGCAAAACTCTGAGGCCATTGCCCAACGTTCACTGAGCCGCTTCGTCACATTATCTTACATAATCACATATAATGATAACTCGAATAATCTGTTGAGATTGTTTTAATGTAGCTAATTCTCGATTTTGAAGTCATCTACTATCTTGTGACACTTGAATAGAGATGTGAAATTACCGTAATTTTAAAAAATGGTAATTTACTGGGTAAATTACCGAAAAATTACCGGTAAATTACCGATTAAAATTTTGGAATAACCAAAATTACCGTAATTTATACTTTCACAGGCTTATTACCGCGGTAATTTACGTAATTTACCGGTAAATTACCATTTTAAAATTACGGTAAGATATAATTTGGTAATTTACGCGATATTTGGTAAATTACAGGTAATTTACGGACGGTAAATTACCGACTCACATCCCTACACTTGAAGTTCCGACTTGGGAAGTGACTCCCGCCGAGGATAGATCGTTCTATTACCATGTCAATGATAACTATTTTAACTGTACAACAAATCAATTTAAACCTTCACAATTTCTTAAGTAATAATAAAGTATGTTCCTAGTTAATTAATGATCCAAGTTCATTACTATAACATATAAACATAATAATGGCGACGGAGATACCTCTGTTTCTCTTCTCATCGTTTTCTTTGTGAAGAAGGTGGGAGTGAATCAGCGTGAACTCACAAGAAAGAAGGCAAGTTAAATAGCAAAATAGACACAAGATCATCCCACAGAAATAAACAAATACGACGGTAATCTGACCAACAACATCAAGCAACACGGCAAAACGTTAAGCCTTGGCCTGAACACGTTGATCAAACATAGCCCAGGGAGCCGCCATTTTTTGAACCAGTAGAACAGTTCCAAGTCCATCTATATACTCAATAAATGGCTACAGGGACACAGGTTACTATAAACGACGTAGTAAACAACCAACAGTCTCGACCAAGTCGTATAACAATGGGCAAATTACCGGATTTCGACCAGGACGTTGAGCCATGGTCACAATACTCACAGCGTTTGGAAGCTCATTTCCTATTAAACAAAGTTACGGAGGCTGAGAAGAATGCAGTACTTCTGACAGTTTTACCAGCACCAACTCTAACGCTGTTGAACAGTTTAATATACCCGGAAACGGTAATGACATCATCTTACACAACGTTAGCGGGATTATTCGACAAACATTTTAATCCACAACCATCAAGGATTGTGGAACGCTTAAAATTCAACAGGCGATGTCGCAAGAATGGCGAATCAATCGCGGAATATGTAGCGGAACTGAGAAGATTATCGGTTCATTGTGGTTTCGGAAAACATTTAGACGAGATGATAATGCATCAACTGGTATGCGGCATCAATGATGACGATATGCAGCATCGTTTATCTGAGGAAAAGGATGATATCAAGTTACAAGCAGCTGTTGACTTAGTCCAGAAGATAGAGATGGCTGCCTATAACGCGCAACAAATGAAGTCTCACACCCGCGCGGACACAGCGACGTCCATGGTAAATGCTATTGGTTCTCACAAGATCTCATTCACGTAAAGAGAGAACGTTCGAGTCAGTCTACTCCGCTTCCATGAAGTCAGAGTTATCTTTTTTTCTGGGAGGGGCCTAGTTTAAGTCGGTTTACCCATAGCCCACTCGATCCGGGCTCCCAGACGCTGCGCTGCTTGCGCTATAGCTATAGCGAGAGCAGCTTGCGTCGTGACGCGCGTGATCAAGTGGGGTATGGTTTAGCGCGCAACTTTACTAACAGGAAATTACTGAATAAAATGTTAAATGGACGCGGCCAGTAGCGACTCGAGAGTCGGCCTAGGCAAGAAGTCGAAAGAAACTATTGACAACAATGTTAAGTATTGATACTTTGAGGGTCGCCATGCCGCGCGATTTAGCTCAGTTTTCTGCGGTGTCCGGCACTGTCAAGAAGAAACGTAAGAAAAAGCCGGTCGTAGGACCAGCATCAATAAAGAAACAACTTGTAGAACCTCTTACCCACGCTGATGATAGCGAAGGGATGGAAGAATCCGAGAAATCGATATCAGAAAACGAATCAGACGACGGAGACATTCAAGAAAGACCAACTTTCAATAAACAAGGCGAGCAAATCAAGAACACACCTCCTTCTGGAACAAAATGGAAAGATAAGCCTTGCCAACCAAATTCAAGGAGGAGAAGACCCATTAAACACGACAAAGAACCAACCGCCAGAGGACAGGATCCCGGTAAGCCCACTCATATTCCAACCAAGTATATTCAGAAATCAACCAATTGGAGAACCAGGAAACAAAGAGGAGAAAACGTTCCATGATATCTCTTTCCCCCACCTTTGCCAACGGATTGAAAAACTAGTCGGAGAATTAACTCCTGTGGCGAATCCCACGAAAATAAGACTGACTGTCAGACAACCACCACTTGCCCGAATTGCAAAGGTCCACATACTGCCAGCACCCATTCTTGCCCCAGGCGTTTGAAAGAAATCCAAATTCTACGAATTCAACAAAAAGAACATATCCCCAAATACGAAGCCGCAAACCGAGTCCAGCAACAACCTAGAAAAACAACCTACGCATCAGTAACCCAACGAGCTCTACCCAAAGGACCCAACCCGGCACTCATGTCTAAGAGTCCCCGTACTACCATCGGGACCCCCACCACCACGCCTGCATCTCCCCAAGAAAAGATAGCGCCGCTCTTGGCGGAACTCCTTCTGACTTTTGCCCAAAATTTCGAGATGAACTACGACATTAGCGCTCTAATAACACTAATGATCAACAGACTCATACACACCTCCCTCACACGACAGGACATAGATCCCCTCATTCCTCCCAACGTCAAACAGAGTTTTACATCCCTGTTCGAGGATGAGGACCCCACCCAGTGACCTCAAAATCTTACAATGGAACATACGTAGCATTCAGGCCAACATTGGAGACCTCACAATGCTAATACAACAAGAAACACCAGATATAATAACCTTACAAGAAACCTGGTTAACATCAGAAAAAAAAGCAGCCGATTTTGGACTGTACCGAGTCTTTCGACAGGATAGACCACCCACACCAGGTACTCCCCTCCACCTCGGGGGAGGGGTTGCTATCCTCGCGAGGAAAGATTTCACACCCAAGCGAAAGAACATGGCGTTCCCAACTCCAATGGAAGGCATCACCATAACAATCACTTGGAACAACCGACACGTGGAGATCATCTCGGCATACGATCCAAAAGGACGCACGGGCCTGCACGGCTTCCAGACGTTACATGACCAGATGCAACCGCCCTTCATTCTATGTGGACTTTAATGGACGCCACCCAAACTGGGGAGACTCCAACACGAATCCCCAAGGTCGCACTATAGCGACACGGTTAGATACAACGCCGAATCTGGTACTTCAAAACACAGGCCAGGCCACTACACTTGTATCTCGTCCTCGGCTTCTCCTTCGGTACTTGACCTCACCTTCACCGACGCAACCCTCGCCCCGGGAGTGAACTGGACACCATTACACAAGAAGGGCAATGATCACCTCCCCCTCCTAATTACAATTCCAAACTACGATTGTCGGGGAAGGTCACCTCCCCTACATCAATCTCCCCCACCCACTTTTACGCCACTAAACTGGGGAAAATTCGAAGCAAGGGCCTTAGAACAAGCCAAGAACACAGCTCAGGAACACTGGAGCTACACAGAGGTCATCACAGCCCTTCGCGCTTGCGCCGAAGACAGCACATTGCACCGGCCCTACTCCAGAGGAAGCAATACCCCCAAGCTCCCACCATGGTGGTCCATCAAGCTATCTAAACTACACAAGAAAATGAATTGGCACAGGAACCGTTACAGCAAGCAACACAATAAAAACGATCTTATTACCTATAAGAAATTCCGTGCCCTTTTCCGAAAACAACTAAAGAAGCAACGCCGATCGGGTTGGCAGAAGTTCTGCACACACCTAAATGCCCAAAGCCCAGTAGCACGACTCTGGAAGGGGCTGAAATGGGCAACGACGAATGCGGCTACACGCCAACAGATTACCCCTACCACCGACGATGCACTGTTGGCAGAAAAACTCGCCGATCATTACCACACAGTATATTTTAAAGAACCTCCCATTCGTCAGCCGAACACAGGGGGAGAGTACGAAGGTTATAATGCACCGATAACCCCACAGGAGTATTGACTCGGAGTACAACACATAAAGAACACTGCCGCAGGTGGGGACGGGGTGTCGAACAAAATGCTGGCGACCCTCCCCGGGGAATTTCATCAGAAAGTCCTAAACATGTTTAACCACCATTGGACCACACAACAATATCCGTCCCACTGGAATGACGCGGTCTTAAGGTGGAATTCATAAACGTCGGACGCAACGCTATTTAGTACAGGCAAAGGCAGGGCGTCGTGCGCAAACTTCCGCCTTTTGCGCACGACGCCCTGCCTTTGCCTGTACTAAATTTCGTTGCGTCCGACGTTTATGAATTCCACCTTTAGTCCCTTTCCTGAAGCCGAATAAAACGAAGGAGAACCCGTCCCATTATAGACCTATAGCGCTCCTTTCAACCCTGAAGAAATTGATGGACAAAATTGTCAACAGACGTTTACAACACTTCCTGGAAGACACCCAAGCACTCAACCCTTTTCAGACGGGTTTCAGGAAAGGGAGAACCACTACCGACAACATACTACGTCTGACGGAAGCGGCCAGGGAAGCTTTGGAACAGGGACACTACATGGGAATGGTTTTTCTCGATATAAAGGATGCTTTTGGGAACGTACCACCAGGACGATTACTTCAACGATTGACGGAATTAAACTGCCACGGAAACTTGTGGAATTGGATTAACAACTTCCTCCTCGAAAGAGAAGTAAAGGTTCGCCTAAATGGGACAGTTTCCTCCACTCGACGGCTGAACTATGGCGTTCCCCAGGGGAGCCCCCTAAGCCCTACCCTCTTCCTGATAGCAATCGACGATATTGGACGGGACTTCTCCCCAAATTGCGAATACGGCCTACATGCAGATGATATTGCGATATGGACCTCTTCTCCCACTCTGACCACGACCACCAGGATCTTACAAGACAATCCAAATCTCGTCGCAGCAAACCTAGAACAATGGACCTTCCCGATACAATACGAAAAATGCAAATCCTTACTCTGCACAAGAAGAAGAGGCCCACCCGTGGAGCTCCCCGAACACATAGACGGTAACCCCATCAGTGGAACAGACGCATACAAATATCTCGTCCTATGGATTGACAGGCGGCTCACTTGGAAAACTCATATCCAGAACGTCATACTGAAGGGCCAGAAGCGAACGAATGTCCTAAAAGCAGTGACGGGACTCCGGTGGGGAGTGACGCGGACCATAGGTAAAATGATCTACACCCAAATGATCCGATCCACGATGGATTACGGAGCCTCGGTATACGGAGCGGAAAGTCATACCCACCTACAGCTGCTGGATAAGATACAGAATAATGCCCTACGGATCATACTAGGGACACCACGAACCACAAGCATTTCGGCAATGGAAACCGAACTGGGTATTCTTCCCCTATCGGAAAGACGACAAAGACTAGACTTAAACCTCTTAGCTCGGGAATTGGGGACAAAGAAGAGCCGGGATTGGCTCTACAATACCAGGCCGCAGAAGTTCCTCCTACCGCCAGAAAGAAGAACCTTGAAGGAGAGCCTACAATACCTTTGTCACAGTCTTCCCAAGGACCTTATAACACCAAACCCGCTATCTCAGCCGATACCTCTCAACGCCAGACCCCCAGCGCCATGGAGAACCTTCGCCCCAAAAATCTACAACATTGCTCAACCAAGTTCAAAATAGGAACTTACACCGGCCCAACTCCTACAAAACTACCGACAGGCACTTTCTTCCGCATCTACGAATGACGCCACCTTACTGATCTACACGGACGCATCATACCGGCCCGGGGCGACAAAATGCGGCCTGGGGATCATAATAGAATCTTTTAACCTAACGATAAAGAAGACAGTCAACGGACACCACGACATCACCCAAGGAGAACTAATGGCCTTACATCTAGCCATCTCAGAAGCAAGGGATTTTCCACACACGCACGTCCTCCTAGCCACGGACTCACAAGCAGCCCTTACACTCCTGCAATAATTACTCCCGGACAACCAATTAGTACGCACGATACAGCACCAAATTGCGGCGAGTTCTCAAGAGACGGCGTTCATATGGAGCCCTGGGCACATAGGTATAGCCGGCAATGAAAGAGCAGATCGGGCGGCGAAATTGGCGCTAGAAAAGGAAAACGACAACCCGGACTACTGGCTCCCCTACTCCACCCCAACGCTTAAACGACTATTTCGACAACACCGGCACTCAAAGCTGATAACAGAATGGAGGGGAACCCGAGAAGGAGCAATACAGAAGGACTGGCGCACCGATCCCTACAAAGACAAAATTTCAAAACTAAAACTTACGAGGAGACAAGAAACCTGCATATCCAGGCTACATTGTAGACGGTGGATGACGGGAGACTATCTACATAAAATGGGCAAACTCACAAGCCCAAACTGCTCCACTTGTGGGGTCTTAGAGGACGCCGAACATGTACTTTGCCACTGCCCACTTTAAGATACACACAGACAACCCTTGCGACACCATAACCCTAAAAAAGGGTTACCCTAAAGAATATATTAAATAACACCATGAACGGCGACGAAAAAAACTATACGGACGATCACGTGCCTCTGGGAAGCGTATGAGAAAACATCCCGCCGTTGGTGACGTAATGGCTCAAGGGGTATATACCATAGAGGTAACCCCGATTCCAACACACAGACGGAAACTATGGCGGAACAAGGCTCCTCGGTGCCAATCCCATATCAACGTTGGTCCAACGCTGCCACAGCCCAGAGAGCGGTCGCTCTAGAAATGGCGTCCTGACCCTTCACAGCGCGCGACGAAACCATACAGATCGCCCCACATACTAGAGTTGCCGTGGACACAGCGTTAGCTTTTGCGATACCGGATGGCCACGTAGGCATGTTACTAGGCCTACACCATCTCATGATCCAGGGATGTCATATAGGAGGAGGCGTAATTGATGCAGACTACAGAGGACCGGTCAAAGTGATCCTCTTCAACCTAGCACAGATGGAACTCCACATAACCCAAGGGGACGCAATTGCGCACATGTTAATCACGCCATGCTACACAGGACCAGTGGAAGAGGCCGCCACATTACCACCAACCGACAGAGGCGAGGGGGGCTTTGGCTCCACGGGCCGCTGAAACATGGGACAGTGCCGGTCCCCTCTAACCACTACCAAATACTAAAATAAACTGGTTGTAAAAAATAAAAAAAAACCCAATACACTTGCACACTAACATTGTAATAAAACACACCGCCATGTAAACGAAGAAAAAAAAAAAAAAAAAGTAGGAAAACCATTGTACATAAAACACCAACCTGTAACCTTTAAAGACGGGCCCGAGGCAGGCGTAAAGCCAAGCCCACATGGTCCATATTTTTTAATAAAAAAAAAATGTTTAGTATTTGTATACGATTCAGATTAATAACATCGGATCGGCTTGTTAAAAATATATTTTTTATCAATCGGGGTAGGGACAGATAAAAATAACGTGGTATTATATTAAAATATGGCTATTTACCTGAAGTTTCAAACGTAAGCCTTGGTTGTTCTGGCACTTAAGGAAAATAATAGTGGCCTTTCCTTGTTATAATAATCGAATAATATTGTCTATTTTACTATTTACTATTCGGTCTATATTTATATCGACATAACCAGCACTATCAACTGTTGCTCTAAAAACATTTCTACTAATTCTGGAGTCAGTCTCCCTCACATCGAGATCGAGAACGACAATTTCGATAAATAATGAATGGATAGTCCACCAGGCGGTGTTAGTGTATCCATGGATGAAGGATGCGCGTGCAAAACTTTCGACGCTCTCTCAGGATGTGCAACTCCCTATACTAAAAAGTAGACAAGTCGATACTAGCGCCGCCTGCTACCAGCGCTGGAAACCCTCGCGGGGAAAATAAAAAATACTGGACATAAGAATTTGTTCTTATTTCGCTTTCAGCAGACGACTTTTATTTAGCGTTGTAGCACCGCCTACCAACGAGGGTAGACAGTCCCTTTTGAGTTGAAGGCAAGATTTTAAGTAGTAATTAAATTAATAATATTTATGAAGGAATAATTCTATGATTACGTCCAAAATCGGCACAGAATACCTACTAGTAAGTACCGAAATTAGTTTTGCTTCGACTAAATTACAAACAAACCCGCTTCGATTCCTCTCATTAAAGACGGGTACCTTGCAAGATTAGTTAAGTTTTGCCTCCTTGACTTTT